>WURV02198513.1:0-27209 GCA_011762755.2 Epimenia babai
ACGATACGCAGATTGAAGGGGATCGTGAAGTTGGTTTTCTTTGAGATACTCTAAGATTTGAGAAGAGGCTGCTCGTTTTTCTAGTTTGGAAAGAAAGGTAAATTTAGTGACCGGGCGATAGTTCTGAAAGTCATTTTGATCCATGCCAGGTTTTTTGATCATGGCAGTTACAAACGACTGTTTGTGGTGATCGGAGATTGTCCCCGACTCAAATGCTGAATTAATTATGTTAGTAATTACAGGCGGAAGTGGATGTTGACATTGTTTGAGAAGCCATGTAGGGAGTGGATCTAATGAAGAAAATGAATAGGATGAGTATTTTAATGATTCGGCTACTTGACTAGTTGTGACGGGATTGAATGACTCAAAAGTAGACATTGTAATGGGATTATCATATTGTAGGGGTGAAATATCAACTCGTGGCAAGTTCTCTTGTATTTTTGTTATTTTGTTTACGAAAAAGTGGTTGAGATCTGATGCTACTTGTAGTGTAGAAGAGTGTTCTGGTAAGAGTTCTAGTGTATGTCCACTAGTCAATAGCTGAAAGGTTTTGAATAATTGTTTAGGATTGTCCTTTTGCTCTAGCATAGTCTGCGTGTAGAAGTCAGTTTTTGCCCTCAATATAGAAGAATTTCGTGTTTTCCTAGCATTAAGATACTGTGTGAGGGATTCCGGTGTTTTAAGTCGTCTAAAGTCATTATTAAACCATGGTGAGTATATTCTAGGGATCAGTAATTTCGTGGTTTCAGGTGCTTGTTATCTAAAAAAATTTTTAATTCACTATTAATTAACTTTCATGATTGTTGAACATCTTTGAGGAATGCGATATATCACATTTAAAAGACTCAAAATCTATGCATTTTGTGTTCCTAAAAGTTACAGTTATAGGTGGATTTGGAATCCGACATAATTTAATGTCAAAGTGAACTTCATAGTGATCAGATACATGAGAATTAATTACAGAAATGTTATCACAAATATCACAAGTCCGGGTTAGAATAAGATCGAGTTTGTTTCCGTGGCAGTGTGTGGGTTTGTCGAAAAGTTGAAGTAAGTCAAAAGATTGATAGACATCCTCGAACTTTTTGCCTCAACGTCGTTTTCAACTCCAATATGAAAGTTGAAATCACTGACAATGAGAAGTTTATCAGATGTGGGTACATATTTAGAAAGAAGGTCTGGAAAGTCCTCAATGAGTTTGACACCGGAGACGAATGAAGGTCTATAGAAAGTTAACAGAGTAAGGGTTTTTATGATTGGCAGTCACTAAAAATTCGACATACTCGTATTCTTTGATAAAATGAGTTAAGACAGGTGCTACTTTGATTTGAGTTTCGATGAATTATTGCTAGTCCACCACCATCCTTATCAGGCCGATCATGAGCAGTGAGAGTGTAATGATGAGAGTGTGATGGAGACTCTGATGCCACCATCAACCATCACCCAGCTTTAACCACGTTTTGGTGCAGATTAAGATGTCGATGGTCGCTGATGTACTCACTCAGTGTGATAGTTTTAATTCTCACAGACTGACAGTTCAGGAGACAAGCTTTTAGATGTCTTCGTTTATGGACAGATGGAATGCGTCTTACCACTGGTGGATATGTAAGTGCTCTTACTTTTCGTATAGTATTTACAGGAGTATGATAGCCTGGAGGATAGCACAGGAATTTTATGAGAGTCTATGACTATGTCAATAGAATACAAATCATAGGATGAAGAGACAACTTGCTCAGTGAGGTAGCGCAGGTTCGAATGATTTACACCCCACTGAGCTTGATGGGAAGGTCTAGAGTTACAGCTTAAGTGTGTATCTGTTTGTGGTCACGTGATGAGATACGGGTGGGTATAGATTTTTTGGTACTGTGAGGTTGATGATGAGTGACAAGCCTGATGATGTTTTTCCTGTTGCAGAAACAGTTTCGGTTTTGTTGTACGTCGATGCTCGGGATGTGATGATAGTCTGGATGTTCGTGACATTAAAGAGATTAGACAAGGAATGTTGCTTAAGGTCGGTGATGAGGAGAGCAAATAGAGCCAGAAGTGAGAACATCATAGTAATAGCAATAATTCTGTTATAGAGAGGTAAGAGCGATGACACTTACACAGAGGTAATCGCAATGATATGGTTACAGAGAGGTAATAGCGATGTACTGGCTAGTGACGGAGGAGATAAGCAGACTGGCCGCTAAAAAGCACGCAGAGGTGGGTAGTATCGGGCACGAAAATATAAATAAAAAAATATATAATAATATAGCAATGAGTCAAATGTTGATAGTTGATAGTTGTTAATGAGCTAGAGCAATTACTTCAATTAATAATATGTAGATGAATTGTGAGCTCTGTTAGATACCAGTAAGCACCGTGTGTGGAATAAAAGACTAGTTGCCCAGTTGTTACAGAATGTTGGTATAGTAAGTAGCTGTTAAGTTATTGAGAGGTAATAAAGAATCAGCCTTCTACAAGACAAATGATAACAATACTTCCCCGTTCGGTGCGAGATGTCTGCGTCCTCAATAAACAGGTGACAATCAAAGACCGGGGTCAGACATGTATGGAAACTTACACTCGAGTTAACAAAGGATTGTTGATACAGTGGTTAAGTGACTACAGACATACGTTATAGCTAAACAAACACTCACCGTACTCTTTCACATTCTAAAATAACTATTACACCTACAGGCTGAAAGGCTGGCTAAATCACTCAGGCAATAAGCGTAATAAACACACCAATATTTCAGGCATTACATAAAATAACTGGAAATTTTAGTCATTACATGAAATGACTGAAAGCTTTAGGCATTCCATTTAATGACTGATTTCGCTTATTGACTGTAACATATACAAACATACATAGTTACTTAAGTTACAGCTTGCAAATGTCCCAAGGCCTCACTATATTCATGCCAAAATAACAAAAATACTATCTGTATTTACACAAATTATACAGGCCTAATCTAAAGAACTATTATGCTTGCATCTTTTCTCTTCCAACATTAACGTTTCAGAAACTGTCTTTAAAAGTCCACATGTATCTTATTAAACCATTAACAGGATTGGTTCGTCTTCATAAAACTTATACTAATAAGTTGACCAAAAATCATACCAAACCAAACATAAGCAACCTTGCCAACAGACGTTTTGATCTGACTGAACCTTCCCCTTTAAACAACGAACATTATACGCACATAAAATCAGCAATTCTAATCTCAACATAAACAGTGACAAGATTTATTACATACGTTCAACTTAATATCTACACTGCTAGTTAATTACCTCCAGCAGAACAATCCCAATGAGGTCTGTTTGGCCTCTTGTGTTAATATCTGAATGTCTGCAGGCCTCTTTGGCTTTTTTTATATCTGAGTGATTATATTTTGAAGCCTGTTTGGCTTCTTGTGTTGATATACCGGTGTCTGGAGGCCTCTCCTTTTTTCTTTCTTCACTTTTTGTTATTTATACTTTCTATTTATTTTGTTTATATGATTGAATGCTATTGATAGGGACAGCTGATCTCTTATTATCATAAATAAGCTGTCGTAGAACTGTGTAACACTATACGGTATAATTTGTCAATTTATAACATGTATTCTAAAAGTGCGAGTAGAGTATCAGACCTGCCGTTTATCCCGATTTCATCGGACTTTAAATATCAATGGTTCTCAAACTGTGTAAAATGCATAAATGCTCAGGAGAAAACTTGCCCCTGTAGCTCAGATGGTCAGAAGGTTGTGGGTTCGAGTACCATCAGAGGTATAGACTTTTTCTTTCATTCAAAGAACCCCATTGGCTACCCCCACTAACACAAGGATTAGAACTTTTAGCTTATTGGTGTCATCCCTGTGAGCTCTTCTGATCAAGCTGCATCTACCATCTGTTCATGTGAAAACATGTGATTTTGCCATTTGTGAATTGTTCCTGCATTTGCTAATTATATTTATCGTCGATGGTACAAAGAGACCATTTAATATAGCATTTATCTGTCCCATTTTAACATAAAAAAATCTCAATCTCATGAATTGTCTATCACAAAACTGCGTTATTTGGCCGTTTTACCTGCTATAGTTTCACTTAGATTTTGTAGGAATATCGTCATCTGAGTGAGGGGAAGAAATTTCGGCTTGTGTTTATAATTTTGCCTATAAAATCATTTTTCATAAAATTGCGTATCGCTGAGCATTGTTATTTGACAAAAGTTACTTCTGGATTTGTCTTAGATTTGTTTGGGGTATCATCATCTGAGCATGGCAAGCTAATGCCCATCCATATTTTGTACTTGAATAATCTCGAACTGCATTTGGTACAGCCTTGTCATTTGGCAGAATCCATATATTGGTTTCATTTAGATTTTTGGAGGTATCTGTGCAAAGGGATTTACTAATTTTATATTTTGCTTGAATAAATTTTTTGACAAAACTATTCTACAGCCTTGTTACATGGCACTGATGTTCATGTGGGAGTGTCATTTAGATTGGTTCAGTATAGCATGATCTGCACTGAGAAAGATAATCTTAGGTAATGTTTATGTTTATAATTTAATGTTTAATATTTTTAATCACTTTTCACTTTAAAAATCTAACATAAAAATGCCAGTTTCGAACATAGTGATTAATTCTGTGTTAAACAGATCAGAGAAGTCTCTTTGAAAAAAAACGTAATGAACAGAAGTTTTATGAAATCAATTCAAGGATAATTGTCATTGGTCAGCGGGTGAATTTCTGCCACTATTTGTACCGGTTCATAAAAGTAGTTACAGTTGAGTCTTGGCATTTAATAAAGTGTTCCCGTTTTAGTCTAATTAAAATTCATTTGAAGGTTTGGAATGAGCAGCAAAAATGAACAAAGGTTGACTGTATTGACTGTGTGGTTTTCACTATGGGTGTTTCATGACCATATTCGATAAAGTTAATCTTCGTATTTGATGATTATTGCAGGTCGGTGTGGCACACCCAAGAGTCCTACCCAATGTCATGGCAGGCAGACCCGACAGAAGGGCCATGTAGAGTCCGCCGGAAATTACAGAGATGTCACCTGATGATGAATACCAAGTTTGTAAGCCCAGTCCACAGACATAAGCTGAGTAAGTTATTTTACAAAGAAGCATTGAGATGCTTTTGAACAAATGAATTGTGATTTTAACTGAATTTGCTCAATGGTAATAATTATGATAGTAATAAAATAATAATAATAATAATAACGACGATAATAATAATAATAATAATAATAAAAATAATAATAATAATAATAATGACGATAATAATCATAATAATAATAATAAAAATAATAATAATAATAATAACGACAACGACGATAATAATAATAACAAGATGACGATAATAATAAGACAATGACAATAATAATAATAATGACGACAACGACGATGATAATAATGACGACGACGATAATAATAATGACAACGACGATAATAATGACGACGACGATAATAATAATGACAACAACGACGATAATAATGACGACGACGAATAATAATAATGACGACAACGACAATAATAATGGCGATGACGACGACGATAATAATAATGATGACAACGATAATAATAATGACAACGACTATGACGATAATAATAATAATGATGAAGATGACGATAATAATAACGACGATGATAATAATATCGACGACGATGATAATAACGACGACGATGTTAATAATGACGACGACGATAATAATAATGACGACGACGATAATTATGACGATAATAATAACGATGACGACGATAATAATAACGATGACGACGATAATAATAATAACGACTACGTCGTCATTGTCATCAGTGTCATCGTCAATGTCATCGCCATCGTCAATTTTGTCATCATCAATGTCGTCGTCATCGTCAATGTCGTCATCGTCAATAGCGTCGTCGTCAATGTCGTCATCGTCAATAGCGTCGTCGTCAATGTCGTCATCGTCAATGTCGTCGTCGTCAATGCATCGCCATCGTCAATGTCGTTGACGTCATCAATGTCATCGTCAATGTCGTCGTCAATGTCGTCGTCATCAATATCGTCGTCATCAATGTCATCATCGATGTCGTCATCGTCAATGTAGTCATCGTCAATGTCATCATCGTTCGTCAATGTCGTCATCAATGTCATCAATGTCCTCGTCACTGTCATCATCGTCAATCTACTCGTCAATGTCCTCGTCATCAATATCCTCATCAATGTCATCGTCATCGATGTCATTGTCAATGTCATCATCAATATCATCATCATCAATGTCATCATCAATGACATTGTCGTCAATGTCATCATCATCAATGGCGTCATCGTCAATGTCATCGTCAATTGCATCATCGTCAATGTTGTCATCGTTTTCAATGGCGTCAATGTCATCATCTTTGTCAATGTTGTCATTGTCGTCAATATCATCTTCAATGAAATCATTGTCATCATCAATGTCATTGTCATCTTTAATGTCATCATCATCATTAATGTCATTGTAAATGTCATCGTTGTCAATATCGATGTTATCAATCTCACATTGTCAATGTTGTCATCGACAATGTCATTGTGATCATTGTCAATGTCATCAATGTCGTTGTCATCAATGTCATCATTGGCAATGTTGTAGTCATCGTAGATGTTGTCGTTGTCAATGTCATTGTCAATGTCATCGTTGTCGTCAATGTCGTTTTTGTCATCAATGTCATCATATCAGTGTCATTGTCATTGTTAATATTGTCGTCGTTAATGTTGTCTTCGTTATCAATGGCGTCATCGTCGTCATCGGTGTTGTCATTCTCATCAATCTCATCGTCGTCAATGTCATTGTCGTTATTAATGTCATCGTCTTCGTTGTCAATGTCATCATCCATCGTCGTCAATGTCATTGCCGTCATCAGTGTCATCATCATCATCATCAATGTCATTGTCAGTGTCACCATTAATGTCATCATCGTCAATGTCATCATCGTCAATGTCATCATCATCAATGTCATCATTGTCAATGTTGTCATCTTCGTAATGTCATCATAGTTAATGTTGTCGTCAATATTGTCATCCACAATGTTGCATCAATGTCGCCATCAGTGTCATCATCGTTGTCAATGTCGTCATCAATGTCACCCTCAATGTCATCGTCAATGTTGCCTCCTTATCTATGTCATCGTCAATGTCATCAATGTCATTGTCATTGTCAATGTCATCATCAATGTCGTCATCGTCAATTTCGTCGTCGTTAATGTCGTCGTCACTGTCATGAATGTTGTCGTTAATGTCACCAATAATATTGTTATCATTATCGTTATTATCATTATTGTTGTTATCGTAGATTAAAACAGGAAAAAGGGGAAAATATGGATGGCACACAGTTAGTTAATTATAAATGTAAAAAATGTAAAATTTTTGTGTTGATAGATAACCGTGACGAGGAATTGTGATGATAATGATACTACATGTAGATCATAGTTGGCGTAAGCCATTGGTTGGGTATTTTATGAGTAAAATGCTTCATTGAAAAGATATTTCCAATTGTGATTTGAAGCAGTTTAGCGAAGTGCACAGGCATAGTGATTGAGGGAGTTTGTTACATAATGTGGGTGCAGCGATGGAGAAACTACGCTCGCCCATGGTAACTACCGTGGTTTTTGGTGTGACCAGTGTAATCTGATTGGCTGTGTGAGACAAGGGTCGGGCTGATTTGTGAATAATGATCAGGTCAGATAAATATGTCGGGGCAAGGTTATTTAGGGCTTTGTAAGAAAAATTTTAAAAGTTATGCGTTGTTAAATGGAAGCCAGTGAAAATTAATCAGAGAAGGGGTGATATGCTCTAATTGTGTGGTCTGGTTATGAGCTGAACTGCCGAATTTTGAGCGTGTTGTAATTTCTGAAGAAGGAAATAAGGAATGTTGTATAGGAGGGCGTTGACATTATCTGAGCGTGATGTAACATGAGCATGTATAAGAATTTCAGTCGTAATTAGGTCAAGAAGTTGACGGATCCTTGAAATGGTAGAGATTTGGAAGTACCGTATTTTTCCGTGTATAGTGCGCGGGCATGTATAATGCGCACCCCTTTCCTAAGAATGAAAAATTAGAGAAAAAAATTTTTTCACATTTAATGAGCAAATTTACGCATTGAACAGCCTGCGACAATTTGACATTTCAGCAAGTCAAAGTGAATATCGCGGCACAGACCTGACGGCGTTCGTTATTCACCGCCACGTACTATAACTCCCACATTCATTAATATTCTAAGCAGGGAGGAGCGCATCGTATTAATCCATTCAAGATATCCTTCAAACAATTGATCGTTGTCTTATCAATTCATTTCAAGATTTATTTAGCAAACTCACGTAGTGAGCAGCCCGTGAAAATTTGACAGATTTCAGGAAGTTAATATTGCGGTCATACTAATAGCTCACGGCGTTCGTTCTTCACCACCACAGATGATAATACCCATAGTGATAACTCTTCTAAGCAAGAAAAGGGACATCTGATACAGTATTCCATCCAAAATCTCCATTGCATGGTTAATTAGTTGTCTTGTGACTTCGTTGTACTTTCCATCTCATGTACATTAAACTGTCGCCACTTATAACTAAAACGCTTCTTTGTTTTGCATTTGAATACAAACAGTTTACATCGCACACCTGTTTCTTTGTTATTATAGAATAATTTTATCACAGCCACAGACATCGTCATAACGATAATCACAGTGCATAAATTGACTAGATGCGTGTGTTAAATTCACCAATGTGAATTGCACTCCATGCGACGCAACCGGCCGTACGCTAAAAGTATCCTTAGTCCCGACAATGCATAATATGGAGGGAGACGCTGAATTATATTATGAAACTGTTCACAACATAAATTGCCACACATCGAAACCGATGCAGAATTTGCAGACGACATTCCCTCGGAAGAAAAAACAATATGCGTTTTTATGCTCTATTTCTGATATTTTTTATGGTAGTTGCCATTTATTATGCGCACCCCTGCCTCAGGATTGATCTGTAAGCACTAAAAGTGCACACTATACACGGAAAACTATACACGTCGTCATTATTGTCATCGTCATTATCAACGTCATCATCGTCGTGATCATTATCATCATCATCATTATTGTCATTGTCATCGTCATCATGATCGTCATTGTCATCATTATCGTCATCGTCATCATTATCGTCATTGTCATCATTATCATCATTATCATTATCATCATTATCATTATCATCATTATCATCATCATCATATTATTACCATTATTATGATCATCATTATCATTGTCATTACCATTATCATTATAGTCATCATCATCGTTATCATGATCATCATCATCATCGTCTGTTTGTGTGGGTGGGTTTGTCAGCTTCTTTCTGAACTTATGGTCGTTGAGCTTTTCTGATAGGAGTTTGTCTGTCATTTGTCCGTCCATCCAATGTTAATATTTTCTTCACAAATCGTATTCTCAAGAACCGCTTGTCACAGGAGTCTGTTATTTAGCAAATATTGTCTGTGTAGGTCTCATTCATATTTCTTTACGGCATCTCTATTTATGCATTCAGATGTGATTTCAGCCAAGGTTTTTTCCACAGATCTGTATTTTTTCGTTTCAGTATTGTAATGGGTATTGTCAGGTCTCTTTGGGCTCTTGTTTTTGATGTCAGGCAGTCTCCTTGTTGTCTACTCGTTCTCATATCAAGATGGCCTCCTAGTTCGGTCTTTTCACCTGAGCTCATGCTCGATGAGCTTTTCTGATCGGAGTTCATCTGTGGTCTCTGATGTTAAAATTTTCTTAAAAAATCTTCTAAAAAACTGCTTATTGCAGAGGTCTGCTGTTTGGCAGATATTGTTCTAGGGATGGTCTCTTCTAGATTTGTTCATGGTATCGTTATTGCAGCTAGGGGAAGTAACTTTTGCCGATGTTCATATTGTTTTCTTTAATAAAACTTCTCAAGAACCACATATCGCAGAGGTCTGCCATTGGCAGATATTGTCCTAGGTTCTGTCTCTTCTAGATTTGTTCATGGTATCGTCATCGCAGCTATCGTCATCGCAGCTAGGGGAGGTAACTTGTGGCTATGTTCGCATTTTTCCTTAAAAAATCTTCTTATCAAGAACCTCTTATCACAGAGGTCTGCCATTTTACAGATATTGTCCTTGAGCTGGTTTTCTTTGGATTTCTTCATGGTTTCATCGTCTAAGCTAGGAGAGGTAACTTCTGCCGATGTTTGTATTTTTTCTTAAAAAATCTTTTTAAGAACCGCTTATCGCAGACGTCTGTTATCTGACAGATGTCCTTGGGGTGGTCTCTTCTAGATTTTTTCATGGTATCGTCATCGCAGCTAGGGGAAGTAACTTCTGCCGATGTTCATATTTTTTCTTAAAAAATCTTCTCATGAACCGCCTATTGCAGAGGTCTGTCATTTGGCAGATATTGTCCTTAGGGTGGTATCTTTATTTAATCTTATTTGTTATTTAGTTAATTTTTAGCTCACCTGAGCTTATGTTCGGAGTTTGTCCATGGGTTTTGTCGGGTCTCTTTGGCCTCATGTCTTGTTTTAGTATCGTAATGGGTACTGTAGGGTCTCTTTTGCCTCTTGTCTTGTTTTAGTGTTGTAATGGGTATTGTCGGGTCTCTTTGGCCTCTTGTCTTGCTTTAGTGTCGTCTGGATATTGTTGGGTCTCTTTTGCCTATGGTTTATATCTTTCAATATTTTTTATCTCTTTTTATCTCTGTTTATCTCTTTTTTATCTCTTTTTATCTCTTTTTTATCTCTTTTTATCTCTTTTTTATCTCTTTATTTTTTTTATCTCTTTTTTATCTCTTTTTATTTTTTTTTCATCTCATTTTTCTCTCTTTTTCTCAGGTGAGCGTCTTGAGGCCTCTTGTTTGTCAAACTATGGACTGAATTGCCACTGGTGGCACAATTACAGCAACTATTTATAACATCTAACTGTGTAGCCCTATTTAGCTATTGCTTAGTTCAATTTATAATAAGGTGTAATTATTTTATAGTAAAAATGTTGCTAATGCTACTGTGTAATTTTAAGTTTAATAAAATCATTTCAAGTGTTATTTTTGGAAATAATTTTAGTTGAGATAAAAATCTTACACAGTTATTGTATGTTCCAACATATTTTCAAATTTACTGGACTACTGAATAAGTTTTTACATCACCATTATGTATGTACAGGATCAAGTCAAGTGACACCTCCACTCATCTACCTGTTTAAGGATGACTACCACTCATCAGATTCAGCTGCCCTTGTATATCGTCTCTATACCAATGAGAAGATACAGTCAGTGTCTGTAATGTATATTGTTTAAATTGTAGGTGATAATATTATTGACGATATTTCAATATATTCCTCCAGATTTGAGGTATCTGGTATCATCATTGCAGCTAGGGTAAGTAAATTCTGCCGATGTACGTATTTTTTTAATCTTCTCATGGACCGCTTATCACAGAGGTCTGCTATTTGGAGAGTATACCCTGTATTTGACCTTTTGCTACACTCGCTTCGGCTTCAACATTCGGTTTATCAAACTGGTTCTTTACTTTCTGGCTAGAAAGAAAATCCACCTGATATACCTCGTCATCATTCAAAGCTGATGTAACAGTACCCACATAAAACATTTGTTTTCTCAGCGTACTTTACCACAACATAACTGCCAATAGGTATTTCTTTGTCAATGGTTTGCAATTCTAATTCATCACTCTCACCCTCGCTATCAGTGACTATATCAACATCGTCACTTTCATATTATTTGTCGATATCTATATCCACGCTATTTTTATAATCAGAAATGATATTTGATGCTTCATTTGCATCAAAATGAGAAAGTAACTTTTTTTCATCAACTTTTTCTGTGTTTTACCTTTTCTACTTGATCTGTCATTTTTGACTAGGCCTACGTATTTCATCACGATTTCTGTTCATCTCTGGAGTGATTGTTGCTTGCATAGTTTTTCCACGTGTACATCCGCAATGATTTGTTCTTTCCAAGAGGATCTTTCGACTATCCATAAATCTCAGCTGGCGATACAAATGATGGTTGACAAGTAGCAGATGTTGATGGTGGACTACTAGAAGATGTTGATGGTTGACTAGTAGCAGATGTTATGGTTGACTAGTAGCAGATGTTGATGGTTGACTAGTAGCAGATGTTGATGTTGACTAGTAGCAGATCTTGATGGTTGACTAGTAGCAGATGTTATGGTTGACTAGTAGCAGATCTTGATGGTTGACTAGTAGCAGATGTTGATAGTTGACTAGTAGCAGATGTTGATGGTGGACTACTAGAAGATGTTGATGGTTGACTAGTAGCAGATGTTGATGGTTGACTAGTAGCAGATGGTGATGGTTGACTAGTAGCAGATGTTGATGGTTGACTAGTAGCAGATGTTATGGTTAACTAGTAGCAGATGTTGATGGTTGACTATTAGTAGATATTGATGGTTGACTAGTAGCAGATATAGATGGTTGACTAGTAGTAGATATTGATGGTTGACTAGTAGCAGATGTTATGGTTGACTAGTAGCAGATGTAGATGATTAACTAGTAGCAGATGTTGATGGTTGACTAGTAGCAGATATTGATGGTGGACTAGTAGAAGATGTTGATGGTTGACTAGTAGCAGATGTTATGGTTGACTAGTAGCAGATATTGATGGTTGACTAGTAGCAGATGTTATGGTTGACTAGTAGCTGATGTTGATGGTTGACTAGTAGCAGATGTTGATGGTTGACTAGTAGCAGATGTTGATGGTTGACTAGTAGCAGATGTTGATGGTTGACTACTAGTAGATATTGATGGTTGACTAGTAGCAGATATTGATGGTTGACTGGTAGCAGGTATTAATGGGTGACTAGTAGTACATGTTGATGGTTGATTAGTAGCAGATGTAGATGGTTTGGTAATAGCATATGTTGATGGTTGACAAGTAGCATGCGTTGATGGTTAACTGGTGAAAGACGTTTATTGACTAGTAGCAGACATTGATACTTGATTAGTAGCAGAGGCTAATCAGTTGTAGTATTAGATATCAGTGACTGAATACTCGATATCATGGTCTGAGTAATGTTTCCCTTGGATGCAAATGTATTGTGGAATTAGAGAACACAATTTCTATAGTATTTGATGCGAAAATTTGAGGGGAGCTTCTATATCATCTGTGCTGTGCATATTCAAAAACGAAAAGAAGACATTCATATGCACTATAAAATGCAGACACCTAAAGGGACAAATCTCCCTCGGCTATGTGTTTCAGAACTAGTAATAAAATGAATAGTTAGGATAAATGAATTGAATATTATGCAGTGTAGCAGTCCAATGTACTTAAATGACTGTACCTACCACATAAGTAATTATTCTGTATAACTAATTACTTCAGTGTAATCATAAACTTTGGAGACAAATTCTAAATTTTCACCAAAAAATGAAAATAGTTTCTAACCGAAGGAAGACATGACACCTTTTTGTGCATGAACTATGTGGTCACATTATTGCCTCATAGTACTAGTTAGGACTAGTGAAGTGTGTCCTAAGTCTGGCTAGTCCCAAGCCTCCCACCTCGCCCCTACACATGCCTACTAGGTATTAACATTACATACATTAACGGTTAGTTTTCCTTAGTATGGCACTTGGTTATTGTCATGACTGTTACGATGGTCAAGTGTCACAATTGGAGTATAAAGATTGTTATGTTACTGTGTTTAATGTCACAGTTGTGACTGTTATCTTGCTATGTTGAGTTTTACAATACCGGTAATCATTATCTGCATTGTTTACATCAGCCTTTGGGATTATAAATCTATTTGTTAAATGTTACCGTGTCAACTAATAGGAGCACCTACAAGTGTACCGCAGTCACACCAGCCAGCGAGAATGCTGGCGATTTGTTTGTGGGGGAACACTCAATCTATTTTGTCGCAGATGAGGCAATGTCCAATAACAACTACGCTCAGGTAATATCTAATGTCAACGTTATCCTGTTCATTTCTAATCTGTATGGTTCAGGTTTCTTAGGGTTCATATGTATGTAGGCTAGCACCAGTTTCTATGTCATAGTTTATTTAGCTGCATAAATTTTATATCATTATTAAAAACTAATTTAGCAGTGTACAATAATATAAAAATTGTATTTGTAAATGAAATAATTATAAGTTGTGGGTGCTCAAAGTTAAAAATTTAGTGATATATTCATATTCCATAGTTGACATTTGCTCTTGTATTGTTCTGTGGTTTGTTCGATTTATGCACATATGCATTAGTAACTGTAATTTACATCGAAATATAACAAATATTGTTATCGTATGTTTTATCACTTTTCACATCATAGCATATATGTCGTTTTTTTGCTCACCTTAGTTTATGGTGGTTGAGCTTTTCTAATCGGAGTTCGTCCGTTGCCCATCCATCCGTCCATCCGTTCCATGTAAACATTTTCTTATAAGATCTTCTCAGAAATGGCTTATCGCAGAGATCTGCCATTTGGAAGATATCATCCTAGGGATGGTCTCTTACCTTGTTTCAGTATCATAAAGGGTTATGTCAGATCTCTTTGGCTTTTTTATCTCTTTTTCATCTCTTTTTTCTTTTTTTTTCTCTCTTTTTTCTCTCTTTTCTTCTATCTTTTTCTCTCTTTTCTTCTATCTTTTTCTCTCTTTTCTTCTTTCTTTTTTCTCTATTTTCTTTCTCTCTTTTTCTTTCTCTTTCCCCCCTTTTTCTTTTTTTTTCACTCTTTTTTCTCTCTTTTTTCAGGTGAGCGTCTTGAGGCCTCTTGGGCCTCTAGTTTTATCTTGTGAGCGAAATTTTCCACGATTTTGTGAACCACCTTGAAGCATTATTGCCGATGGTTTTGGTGGTATAGAAATTTTGTATCAACTAACTTAACTGAAAGAAGTTGTTCACAGTCAAACATTGACACTTTTTTCAGAAAGAATTGTTACATTGTTCAACTTCGTGTAACCGCATGACACAGGCATTGTTGAGAGACACGGATCCGTTGTCAATGACATGGCCTCTTGTGGACATCAAGGAAATTCTCAAACGCTGGTACCAGCTGAGGGACATTGGGCTGGAAATTTTCCTTACAAATGGGAAAACCTGTCTGCTAGCATTTGACAATACCCAGGTCAGATCTTTAGCTCACCTGAGTTTATGCTCAGTGAGCTTTTCTGATCGGAATTCGTCCGTCGTCCGTCCACCCGATGTTAATATTTTTTTTTTTTAATCTTCTCAATAACCGCTTATCGCAGAGGTCTGCCATTTGGCAGATATTGTCGTTTGGATGGTCTTTTCTAGATTTGTTCATGGTATTCTCATCGCAGCTATGGGAAGTAACTCCTGCCGATGTTCGTATTTTTTCTTTAATAAAAATTTCTTTTCAAGAACCGCTTATCGGAGATTTCTGCAATGTGGCAGATATTGTTGTAGGGATGCTCTCTTCTAGATTTGTTCATGGTCTTCATCGGAGCTAGGGGAAGTAACTTCTGCTGATGTTCGTATTTTTTCTTAAAAAATCTTCTCAAGACCCGCTCATTGCAGAGGTGTGTTATTTGGCAAATATTGTCCTTTGGTTGGTCTCTTTTAGATTTGTTCATGGTATCATCATCGGAGCTAGGGGGAGTAACTCCTGCCAATGTTCTTTTTTTTTCTTAAAAAATCTTCTCAAGAACCGCTCATTGCAGAGGTATGTTATCTCGCAGATATTGTCCTTGGGGTAGTCTTTTTGAGATTTCTTCATGGTATCGTCATCGCAGCTAGGGGGAAGTAACATCTGCCAATGTTTATATTTTTTCTTTGAAAATCTTTTTCTCAAAAACCTTATTGCAGGGGTCTACCATTGGACAGAGTATCGCAATGAGTATTATCGAGTCTCTGGTCTTGTTGTAGTGTCATAATGGGTATTGTCGGGTCTCTTTGGCTTCTTGTATTGTTTCAGTATCATAATGAGTATTGTCAGGTCCCTTACTTCTTGTCTTGTTTCGGTATCAAAATGGGTATTCTCGGATCTCTACGGTGTTTTGTTTCGGTAATGTTATGGGTATTATCGGGTCTCTTTGGCTTTTGCCTTGTTTCAGTATTGTAATGGCTACTGTCAGGTCTTTTTGGCCTCTTGTCTTGTTTCGGTCTGGTAATGGCTATTATCGGGTCTCTTTGGCCTCTTGTCTAGTTTTAGTGTCGTACGGGGTATTGTCGGGTCTCTTTGCCTATTGTCTTGTTTCAGTATTGTGATGGGTGTTCTCAGGTATCTTTAGCCTCTTGCTTTGTTTCAGTATCATAAAGGTTCTGTCAGATCTCTTTGGCCTCTTCTTATCTCTTTTTCATCTCTTTTTTCTGTCTTTTTTCTCTCATATTCTCTCTTTTCTCTCTCATATTCTCTCTTTTGTTTCTCATATTCTCTCTTTTCTCTTTTTTTTCTTTTTCTCTTCTTTCTTTTTCCTCTCTTAACTCTTTTTTTCTTTTTTTCTCTTTTTTCTCTCATTTTCCCCCTTTTTTCTCTCTTATTCACCCTTTTTTCTCTTTTTTTTCAGGTGAGCGTCTTGAGGCCTCTTGGGCCTCTTGTTTATATTCACGTAGGAGTCTTTCTCTGTTTTTTTTTTGGTTTCTTCTCACATTTTTCCTAATAGTCACGTGAGTGTCTTGAGGCCTCTCTGGTCACTTGTTTTTTGATCCAGTGGTCCGGTGATTATCTTGAGGCCTGTTTGGTCTCCTGGTTTTATAGTCTCCAAATTTAATAGTAAACAACATGCTATGTACAGACAATGTTAGCATAGCCAAATTGTAATTTACTCTAAATAGTTCAAAATCAATCATAAAAATTAGAATACTATCAGTTTTTGTATGGTTTCTAATATTTCATGTCTCCATATATATTACAAGAAATCAGCTTCCCGTTTTTTGACAAATACTCGTCACTATGTACACCACCGAAGTCTATTGGCATTTTAATTCACTTTGTATAGTATTCACAATCCAGTTTCTTTGATGATTTTCACTCACAATTAGCACAACTTACACAATTGGCAATTTTTTCAAATATTGACAATTGCAAGAAATTGCTCTAAGAAATATTGCAGTGTAAATGCTCTACTAAGATTTTATCATATCTATCACAGTTGTATTAGTTGGCATCTGTTGTTATTTATACGTTGATGCGTTTTTGGCAGGACCGTGATGAACTCTTGCATTGCACCCTGTCTCTGGAGTTACCCAACCTCATACAGTCGGAGGACATTACAGCCATCATGCAGTTGTGGTTGGATGGACACATCACAAACTTTGAGTATCTTATTCACCTCAACAAAATGGCTGGCCGCTCATTCAATGATCTTATGCAGTATCCAGTCCTGCCGTTCATCCTTAATGATTACACATCTGCATCCATAGATCTTGATAACCCTGTTATCTACAGGTAACACATGTAGCGTCATCGTGTTAATGGTTAATTGGTAATATTTGTATTTATTATATCGTTAAACCTGCCTAAACACTCTGTATTAAGCAGGCATGTGTCTTAATGGTCACTTTTAATTTCCCCTTAAAATTTTTTGTGTGATTCTCACGATTGGCCGTTTATACGGGTTTGATTGAATAGGATTTGTGATCACAACAAAATATTAATTTTTTTAGGTGAGAATTTTATTCTTGGCTAAATTTCTATAATTTTCGGAAAATCTTGTCCAACACCATTTAGCATAGCTTGGTGTCATTCAGATAAGCGAGGCATAATCACATCTGATCAAAGGGGAGTAATTTCTGTGGATGTTTTTCCTTAAATCATCTTAATACCTAATCATCACTTTCAAGCTCATTCTTGTGTATTAAGTCCCTTAATAATTTTTTTCTGACATATCTATCTGATCTGATTACCATTCACGAATCAGCATGACCTTTGTCTCATAAAGCCAGTTAGATCACACTTGTTACACCAAAGACCAAACATAGAAGTGTGGGTTACTGTGTTATTGTAAACACAAGTACAATGTTAACACATTTTGGATTAACTAATATACACGTGCCTTCGAATATCAAGTATACTTAATCAGGTGCAATGAGCGGTACAGGTGAGATTAAATATTCATCTAAAATCATGTGGCCATGAAAATACTAGAGACTAAAATAAACATATTATTATTATTAAAATAAAATACAAAAGGAAAGGTAGTAGAAGAGCCAGATCAGAGCCAGAGTAGGAGAGGGAGAAAACAAGAAGTTTGGACCAAAAACAGACTGAGGTCGTGGAACTATAATGTGCGGAAAAACAGTTGGTCACAAAGCGTAAGTAAGAAAACAACAGTAGGCCAGGGAAGTGTGTACAAGAAGATGAGTGATCAATTCAAAGGGAAGAAGGTAAAAGTAGGGAGTTAAAAAGGTAAAACATATGTAGAAAGTGAATTTACTGAGCTTTTAAAAGGTCAGATGTCCTATTTTATATGTCAGTGGAAGAGAGATTAGTCGCGGTAGTGTGCGAGAAATTTTTTGTCTCCATTCATACCTTCGGCGACACAGGTGAGTTTGGGGAACATATTTAAGTCTTGAATTTCCTGGTTGATGCATCTCTCTTGGCAGACTCTCATGCGGATGACAACATGGAAGTCTTTTTTTGAGTGATTGGGTCGAGGAAAATGTTTGCCAACTAGGTTCCATTTTTCCAATGTAGACAGCCTTAGGACATTTTCTGCAGGTGATAGCATAAACAACATTCGAAGTGAAAGGATCCAACAACGGTAAGATATTTAAAAAAAAATCATAATAACACCAGTATAACCTACAACAGAAGAAGAATTGTACCTTCCTTTATTGCTTTAAACAACTGAAAACATGTGTTTTCAATAATATGAATCACTCAGGGAAGAGCTAATGCCATTTAATAATAATAATAATGTTGACGACCACGACAATAATGACGATAATGACGACGACGATAACGATTATGACAATGATGATTTCGATAATGATTATGACAACGATTACGGCGATGATTATGATAATGGTTACGGCAACGATTATGATAATGATTATGGTGATGATTACGATTACGGTGACGATTACGATTACGGCGACGATAAACATAATAATAATGATAAAAATAATAATAATAATGATGATGATGATGATGATGATGACGATGACGATGACGACGACGGCGACGGCGGCGATAACGATGGTGACGATAACGACGGCGACGACGATAACGACGGCGACGACGATAACGACGGCGACGACGATAACGACGGCGACGACGATGACGACGGCGACGGCGACGACGGCGGCGACGACGGCGATAACGATAACGACGGCGACGACGACGACGGCGATAACGACGGCGACGATGATAACGACGGCGACGACGATAACGACAGCGACGACGATAACGACAGCGACGACGACGACGGCGGCGACGGCGGCGACGACGATGACGGTGGCGATGACGGCGACGACGGTGACAACGACGGCGACGACGACGGCAACGGCGATAACAACGGCGATAACGATAACGACGGCGACGACGATAACGACGGCGACGACGATAATGACGGCGACGACGATAACGACGGCGACGACGATAACGATGACGACGGCAGCGGCGACGATGACGACGGCGACGACGGCGGCGACGACGACAGCGACGACGACGACTGCGGCGACGACGGCGACAACGACGGCGACGACGACGGCGACAACGACGGCAATAACGACGGCGATAACGACTGCGATAACGATAACGACGGCGATAACAATAACGACGGCGATAATGATAACGATAACGACGGCGATAACGATAATGACGGCGACGAGGACGGCGATAACGACGGCGATAACGACGGCGACGACGACGGCGATGACGATGGCGACGACGACGGCGACGACGACGGCGATAACGATTGCGACGATGACGGCGATAACGATGGCGATAACGATGGCGACGGCGATAACGATAATGATGGCAATAACGATAATGATGGCGACGGCGATAACGATGACGATAACGATGGTGATAACGATGGCGACGGCGATAACGATGACGATGGCGACGGCGATGCGATGGCGATGATGATAACGACGGCGATGGCGACGGCGATGACGATTGCGATAACAATAACGATTGCGATAACGATAACGATGGCGACGGCGATGAAGATGGCGATAACGATGGCGATAACGATGGCGATTGCGATAACGATGGTGACGGCGATGACGATGGCGATAACGATTGTGACGGCGATGATGATGGCGATAACGATGGCGACGACAATGGCGACAACGACGGCGACGACGATGGCGATAACAATGGCGCCAGCGACGATGATAACGATGGCGACGGCGACGACGATGGCGATAACGATTGCGACGGTGACGACAATGGCGATAACGATGGCGACAGCGACGACGACGGCAATAATGATGGCGAAGACGACGGCGATGGCTATAACGATGGCGACGGCGACGACGATAACGATGGCAACGGCGATGGCGATAACGATACTGCTAATGATAACGATAACGATACTGCTAACGATAACGATAACGATACTGCTAACGATAACGATACTGCTAACGATAACGATACTGCTAACGATAACGATACTGCTAACGATACTGCTAATGATAATGATGATAGCGATAGCGACGCAAACGGCGACGACCCCGATGCCGACGACGATGCCGACTCCGGTGACACCGACAACGATGCCGCCGCCGCCGACGACGATAATAGAATTTATATACCACCTCAACCATCGGCAATGATGCTCTCAAATGGTTTACAATGATAGAAATAGGGAATATGGAAAATGCTAGAAGTCATGATATAAAATCAGTAAAATTGTAACTAGTTAGTAACATATGACAGTAAAAGATACAACATAACTAGCATGCCAATAAAAAAATTACAACCATGCAAATAATATAATATCCAGGCAAGTCAAATAATATTATTAATGCAAATTAAAATATAATATATATATGCAAGTTACAGTACAAATTAAATGACAGTGACTAGTGGACTCTGATCGTAATCACAGTGGAAGATCGTTCGTGCGTGTGGAACCAGCAACAACAAAGCTTTGATGAGCTGTTTTAACATGTCTATTACGCACAGATTTAGCAAAAAATTGATTGGTAGATCTCAGCGAACGAGCTGGCTGATAGAATTGGATTAGGTAGGTGCCAGGTGGTGCAAGGACGAGTACGTAAGCCAATGAAGTTGTTTGTTACAGAATTTAGTGGCATGGAACACCACACGACAAGCCATGTTCTGAACTCGCTGAAGCTGCATGTGAAGGTATTCAAGGAGGCCAATTAATAAAGAATTACAATAGTCAAGACAAAAAATAACTTATGAGTGAATGATGACATGGGCAGTAGACTGGGAGATGAAGTGGCGAATACAATGAATGTAGGCGATGTAACATACACGACAGAATTTATTAATTTGCTTCTCAAGAGAAAGCGCATTGTCAAAATTAACACCAAAGACACAAGCATGTATTACGGGTTTAATGGTAATTGACTGTCAGAGATACATCATCTGTTTATGTAGGTTTATGATTTACAATCAAAAACTCTGTTTTATCTTTAAGTTTCAGCTTATTCAGGCATGAATCTTACCTAGGCAGACTGAAAGACGGTAGTAGAAGGGCGAGTTAGAGTTATCAACAATTGCATATATCTGACAGTCATCAGCATAAAAAAGATACAAGAATTTGTGAGAAGTAATGATATCGCCAACGGAATGATATACAATGTAAATAGAATTGGCCCTCGTAGCGAACCCTGTGGAACACTGTAAGTCACCGACCGCACCAATGACAAAGTGGTCCCTCGGATATCGATTGCAAATGGCACGATAGATATGACTATGAGGCCACCGGACTACATTCCCCTGTATACCGTAGCTTCTTAAACAACTTCACTAACTTCCAGTCACAGAACGTGTCACATACAAGTGTCTTACCTTCATGTACTTGTCCTTGCACAATCTGGCACCTACCTATCTGAATCAACTTATACAGTTCTATCAGCCAGCTCGTTCGTTAAGATCTACCCATCAATTTTTTGCCAAACCTGTTTGTAGTAGACGTGTTAAAACTTCTCGTCGAAGCTTTGCTGCTGTTGGTTCCACACTCTGGAACGATCTTCCACTCTCATTACGATCAGAGTCCACGTTCACCGAGTTCAAATCCAAATTAAAAACACACTTTTTTATTTGAGCGTATACTTAATCTTTTGGTCTCTGTAACTAAATTTCACATTTACACTATTCACTGTAATTTAATTTAATTTATTTTAATTTAATTGGTAATGTAATCTAATTTGTAATTTGAATTGTACTGCAGCTTGTATGTATATTATATTTTTACTTGTATGAATAATATTATTTTACTTGCATGAATTTTATTATATTAGCTGCATGGTTATAATAATTTTACTGGCATCAAAATTATGTTGTTTCAACTTTTACTGTCATATGGATACTAACTAGTTTAGCAATTGCAACAATTTTCTAACAATTTTACTATTTGAAATCGTGATTTTTAGGGTTTCCAGTATTTTTATCATTGTAAACCACCTGAGAGCATCATTGCCGATGGTTCAGGTTGTATATAAATTCTATTATTATTATTATACGAACGACGATTAAGAAGGATCAGGTGATCGTGTCAAAAGCTGTAGATAGTTTGAGTAAAACAACAGCAACGGGAGTACAGATGAGTTGGACATACGTTGAATATCGTTGTGGACCCGGAGAATCTGTCATCCCTAGTATGAATCTCACTATACATTCTCATCCACATTACCTAGGTATAAATGACACATATTAAATATTAATATGTCCATGTTTGGCCTTTTGTTTTAATATCATAATGAGCGACTTGAGGCCTATTCGGCCTCTCTTCTTAATATGCAGGTGCCAGGTGTTTGGAGGCCTCTTTTCTTTAGCCTCCGAATAAGAATTTTGGGCCTAATAGGCCTCTTGTTTTGATATCCAAGTGTTTGGAGTCTTCTTTGAACTTTTCTTTATTTTTTCCTTTTAGCTCTTCTGAAGTTATGCTAGGAGAGCAATAGTGATCGGACTTGGTCCATCGTCCATCCGTCCCTTCGATGTTGAAATTTTCTTAAAAAAACTTTCTCAAAACCACTTGGCCCAAGGCTATACGCGTTGACAGAGATTGTCCTTGGGTTGTCTTAATGAGATTTGTTTGGGGTATTGTCATCCATAATTCAGATAATTTCTGCCGATATCTGTATTTGTACTTAAAAAATCATCTCAAAAAACAGCCTGGCCAAAGGTTTTGTAATTTGACAGATATTGTCGTTGGATTGGTGCTATTCACATTTGTTCGAGATATTGTCATATGCGCAATGGGAGGTAATTTTTTGACTAAAGACTTATGCAGTATACCTTATTGTCATACATATTAAGCATAATGGGTATTGTTGCCTCAGATATTGCACATTTCTACTTACTTTTATTTTTATTACTATTTTATTAGCTCACCTGAGCTTTTGCTCGGTGAGCTTTTCTGATTGGAGTTTATCCGTCATCCGTCCGATGTTAACATTTTCTTAAAAAATCTTCTCATCAAACACTTATTGTATAAATCTGCCATTTGACAGATATTGTCCTATGGATGGTCTCTGTTAGATTTGTTCATGGTATTGTCATCGCAGCTAGGGGAATTAACATCTGCCGATGTTCATATTTTTCTTAAAAAAATCTCAAAAAGCGCTTATTGCAGAGGTCTGCTATTTGCTAGATATTGTCCTTGGGTTGGTCTCTTCAAGATTTGTACAGTTACTGTCAGCACAGCTAGGGGAAGTAACTTCTGCTGTTTTCCGTATTTTTTTTTTTATTTTTTATCTGGAACCATTTATCGCACAGTTTTGCTATCTCTTGGATATTGTCCTTGGGTTGGTCTCTTCTAGATTTGTTCATGGTATCGTCATTGCACCTATGGGAAGTGACTTATGCCGATATTTGTATTTTTTATTAACCAAATTTTTTTCAACAACCGCTTATTGCAGGGGTCTGCCATTTGCCAGATGTTGTCGTTTGGTTAGTATCTTTCAGATATGTGCATATATCTCGTCATGGGAGCAAAGGGGGTAATTTCTCTCGACTTTTTTATTTGAAAATCTTTATCTCCATGTCATCATTTTGCAGATATTGTCTGTGTAGATAGATCTCAATCAGATTTGTTTAGGGCATCTCTATTTTGGTAATTAGATGTGATTTCAGCCTAGTTTTTTTTCCACAAATGTGTATTTTCTTGTTGCAGTGATGTTATGTCTGTATTTTTGGGTCTTTTTGGCCTCTTGTCTAGTTTCAGTATCATAATAGGTATTTTCAAGTCTCTTTGGCCTCTTGTTTTTAGATGTCAAGCAGTCTCCTTGTTGTCTTTTTGTTTCAATATTGAGATGGCCTCTTCTGTCTTTTTCCTTTTTTTCAGTTGAGCGTCTTCAGGTCTATAGTGCCTCTTGTTTGAGTAAATAATATTGATGGTCACAGTTGATCTCTGATTACCATTGATAAGTCATATGTACACCAGTGAGGTGTTCAGACAGCAGGCATTATTCCAGTGTAAATCATTCCACACTGCAATAGACTGAGTGATCTCCGCTAGGTAGTTATGGCGTTTTCCAGAAAAAATTGCGTGAAAGAAACACACTCACACCCAATAGCCGAAGGCGTGAGATTCTTCAGGTGAAACGAGACAGTGATGAATAGAGGTTACCACGACCATTGTGAGCAGCGCGGCGCGAGCGGATCGGCACAGCGGGCGGGTAGATAGTGTTAATTTACCCGAGCAAAACAATAGACAGGCAATGTCGCGCACCCGGGCAAGAACCGCGCAACATGCCTAGGTGCAATAATTAATGGAAAATAAAAATGAGCTGTTGATTTCCCTCTTTGAAGGGATTTCTGCCACTAAAAAAGACTTTAGGATTATCCTCTAATTGCACCCGCGAAGACATGAATACATGGTTTAGGATGTTTATAGAAGGACTTCCATTTGTTTCGATAGCCCAGGTAGAAGATGCTTACATATATATCAAAGACGATTGTCCTCCAAACCTAGAAGCGGCGAGTAAGTTTGATGCTATTTTTATGCGACTTGGATCATCGGACACTTTCACGTGGCCATGTGGAATCAATTGAAAGTTAAGGGCATTCGAACAAACAATGTAGGCTTCCATCATAGGCTGAAGGGAAAAACAATCAAATACCATCCTAGTATCCTAAATTAATGTGTTTCAAAGCGAACAAGCAGCAGCAAGAGTCTCATTACTGCAACTAAACAGCGGGAAGAATTTGTGTAAGAAGCGTAAAGTGCACAGAAGAATAGATGAGAACCTAGAGAAACAGGCATTGGAATATTTGTGTTTTAGAATTTAGTAGATTATAATTTAAATTTAATTAGAATCTTGTAATGAATAATATCAATTTCACACGCTTGTAATGCATAAATTCCTTTTTCACTTGTTCGCACATGACAGCGTTATCTGGCACTTTCATGCGCACTGTAGTAAAAAGCGCTTGTCGAAAACGAGAAATTGAGGAAAATGAGACACAATCACATTTACTGGTAAATGTGACACAATAGCGTATATATTTACTTTTTACAGGGAGAATGAGACACAAATTCCATTCTTTTTTCTACATATTAAAAACCATTTTGCGGGGAAAATGCCCTATAATCCCTCTGCTAGCTTCAACTTGATACAGTCTAGCTTGTGTATTGCAATGGCAAGAGCCTCATAAATGTACAATATAGAAGTAGAATACTTTTTCTCTTATAAACCAGTAAAATTGAAAGATTTCTTCTCACAGTATGACATTATGGGAGAGAAATGTAATTGACCTTGCAAAATGATTCGACTTTATGAGTTGATAAGCAAATCACTACTTCTTGGATTATTCTATTATTATACATATCGTATAACTTATGAGAAGTTGTAAATATTTCGTAATGAGGTTGTTGGATTAGCAGACATGAATGATCAATAACATGGATCAACAATTTCTTGGCTACAACTGGATACATTCAGCAAGTAAACTTTCTTGATGGTTTTTAGGAATTCTATTTAAATTGTAATTGCAATTTTGTTTATACAGCTACTGAAATTTTATACCGGTAATAGAATTCATCCGTCTCTATATCTGCTGATGATGATCAGCAATGATAGCTAATCATTGCAACTCCACTATGAAATGATTTCTGTATAGTATTAGTGATTACGATTTCCTATTTACAACTATTATTGGCACACTGTTATTCACTTTGTAGAATTGCATTGACTAGAAATTATAGTAATTAATTAATTATTTTTAAACAAAGTTCTTAAAAAATTGCTCTTGCTTTACATATTCCTTAGATTTCATATATATCCAAGCATCAACATTTTTATTTAATAGAAATTAAAAGGTGTGGTGTAAACTGTTCTGTGATTTTCATATAGACTTTCTAGTATCTGATTTTTGAGGACTTTATTAGCTCACCTTAGCTTATGCTCGGTGAGCTTTTCTGATCGGAGTTCGTCCATCCGTCCGATGTTAACATTTTCTTGAAAAATCCTCTTCTCAAAACCACTTATCACAGAGGTCTGCCATCTAGCAGATATTATCCTAGGGATGGTCTCTTCTAGATTTCTTCATGGTATTATCATCGCAGCTAGGGGAAGTAACTTCTGCGGATGTTTGTATTTTTTTCTTTAATTCTCTAAATTTCTTACGAACTGCTCATCGCAGAGTTCTGCCATTTGGCAGATATTGTTGTAGGGATGGTCTCTTCTAGATTTGTTCATGGTATTTGTCATTGGAGCTAGGGGAAGTAACTCCTGCTGATGTTTGTATTTTTTCTTAAAAAATCTTTTTCTCAAGAACCGCTTCTCGCAGAGGTCTGTTATTTGGCAGATATTGTCCATGAGGTCATCTCTTGTAGATTTGTTCATCGTATCGTCATCGCAGCTAGGGGAAGTAAACTCTGCCAATGTTCGTATTTTTTCTTAAAAAATCTTCTCAAGAACAGCTTGAGAGGTTCACACAGACCTGTATTTTCTGGTTTGTGTCATGAGTAGTGGGTACGTTTAGTGGGTATTGTCGGTTCTCTTTGGCCTCTTGTCCTATTCCAGTATTGTAATGGGTATTGTCCATTTTGTCCATCGGCGCCTTGGTTTGATTCATCTGTCTCGCATGCTCGTCGTGCCTGTCGAAGAGCGGAACGTCGAG
>WURV02198514.1:0-11818 GCA_011762755.2 Epimenia babai
CAATCAATTTATAGTCCATCATCATGCTTGTTACAGATATCTGTGTATATCGCTGGCTATGATATACGGACTTAAAAACATCGGTGGTTCTAAAAAACGATGTTAAATACCTAAATGCACAGGAGTAATCTCGTCCCTGTAGCTTAGTTGCTAGAGCACCAGACCGGTTATCCGGGGGTCGTGGGTTCGAGTCCCATCGGGGTATAGGTTTTTTCCTGTGCATTTCTCTCCAGTTAATCATAAAAGACGCAAAAACCTCTCCTCTCTAAGGTCACGGATTCGAAATTGCCAGCGGTCGACTTGTTGCTATCATCATCAGCAATCCCCGATTGCTGGAGTAGACCCGTCTCTAAAATTTGGGCGCGTTTGATATCATCTTTGACGGGTGACATGCGAGTTTCGTCGGATTGTATCTGCGCTGAATAGCTGTTATATAACATTCATTTGTAAATCGCATGTGAGAGCCTTGATGAACCGATCTTGCAGTCTATAAACGTTGTACTTAACATTTTTACCTGTTACTACTTAATTAATAGTAGAAATATTGTCATCGATATCATAATTATATCCCCTTTGACATTTGAAATTTATAATAACTCACTTCGAGCGCTATTGTACGAATCGCTCACTCTCGGTATGTGGCAACTTTCACACAAAAGGCTGCGCTTTAACCACGGCACCCTTTTTGCGTGTAGTTCCGCAGGTCCCATTTGTGACGAGGGCGAAATAGCCGGCAATTAAATTTACGACCTCGATACCCACTTGTTATAAAGCCATCTTCGTCGCCGCCACTATTGCCGCCTTAGAGCGTGACGTTGCCAGTTTGAAACTAGACGGTATTTTCTCTACGGTTTTTAACGGCAGAAAATTGGCAAGATTATCGTTCTTGAATGCTAATATTATGTCGTGAAATTGGTTATTGTAAATTTTTTAAGTGTAAAGAGGGAAATACTGCATGCGCGGCTGACATTTTCTACCAATAATAAAGTACCAAATACAGTAGAAATACAGCTTTATCATTTTTAGAAAATTCATTAATTCAAATAACAAAATAACAACAATGGCAGAAAAGCAAGAATAACTCTTGAATCTACGCGCATGCGCTCATAGCCTTATGAAAGTTATGTATGTATGTATGTAACGATAGACCGATTCTCCGCAGAGGAGAATCGTTGTGTGCGCCAGATTTGGCCCTTCACAAAACTGGCCTGGGGTGTGTTTTGTTTTTGGACGTTATTTGCAAAGGGTGCATAAGCTGCCAATTATATTGATGGGGAGTTTCTTTGAGTCTTCCCGTTCTGTTTAGGAATTTAACCATTGAGGGTATTGGTATATTTTAGAGATCATTGTAATTTTTGACCGGAGCAGGAATGGTAGAATATCTTGCTCGTTGGTACACTGGGCATGAACCAATATGGTGGAAGGGTTATAGAAGTTATACTTTCATCGAATATTCTCTAAGACGAAAATATGCTGGAACGTACTGATTTAAGAAATTCTGCATCCTGTAATTATTGCAAAGTGTTATGATAAACGATAAACTATCGCGGTATATCTTAATTTAACTTCGATGTAACAGTACAAATCATCGAGAAAAAGTGCAGCCATTCAAAACGAGAAATTTGACACCAGTAAAAACTTTAAGGATATGACGTAATCCAGAGGGACTGGATTTGGCCAATGAAAGCCCTCGTATAGCTTCTTAGAAGGTTCTAGACTAATGGGATACGTAACACAGTAATAACTAGTTCGCGCCGGCTTGGCTATTTTAAGAACTGCTAACCGTACTACGTGAAGAACAGGTCAAATTTGTTGGTGATGTTGCAATCAAGGGAGACAACCGTTTTGTGTAATATACGAAAACAGCTTTAAATGCCAACATTAATATAACGCAATGTATTTTATATTAGCGTGACACAATAACATTTATCTTGTTACTACGTATATGCCTTTTTATTACCGACAGTTGACCGATTGCTGGACATCCCGTGTAAGGTCTGCGGCGACAGAAGTTCTGGAAAGCATTACGGGATCTACAGCTGTGACGGTATCGAATTATCTCCACTTTCATCTAGTTATCACGCTATACAAGTCGCTACTTTTTTATTCTTATAATGCCCTGACGATAAAATACGGTAGATCAATTCGTCGAAGTTTACTTTCGCCTTTGGACCTTGTGAAACATTATTATGTCATGTGAAAACTTTTAGTAAGAGCTAAGAAAAACACCTGCATTTATTTCCAGTGGTCTAGCCAACCATAATGGCTGCTTAAATTCACAAAACGTCATTAAAAGCCAGAAACAACCTCCATTTCCACGGGCATACACGAGCTGTAACAATGTGAAAGGGTAAACCTTTCTCTAGAGGGAACCTTTGGAGACGAAAGGAATTCATTCATAAACGAGCTTGTGCATGTATGTAATCGGATTATGTATGTAATGAAATGAAATTTGTCACCATATAAAATATGGGAAATTTATACTAAATGGTCAAAAAGGATGGATAATACGGAATTGTTAAAATAATGCTCAGTGTAAGATGACGTTGTCTGGACAGATTACACGCAGTTCAAGAGAAGCGACTGTGGAGGGTATTCAAAGAGTATGTATTAATGCCAGAAGACACGGTTTGGATGTGTATAGACGGGTAATCAGTGGCGGTAGTAGCAGGAGGGATGACGGCGACGAGTTACGAGAGAGAGAGCAGTGTAGTTGATAACTGTCTCTCCAATCACAGCAGACGACGACTGTTGTGTGCATTCTGAAAATTACCACAAAGTTAATCGTTTTAATAGCTTTACACTTTTACAGCTCTGAAAATGAATATTTACATACGCAAATTAACACTCCTCACATTAATTTACATATGCTAATTAACGTTCATTACATTTACTTATATATGCAAATTACCATTCATTAACTTGATTCACATATGCAAATCAACACTCATCACATTAATTTACATATGCTAATTAACGTTCCTTACATTTATTTACATATGCAAATTACCATTCATTAACATAATTAACATATGCAAATTCACATTCATCACATTTATTTACATAGACTAATTAACATTTCTTACATTCATTAATATATGCAAATTAACATTTATCAAAATGAGAAGCTGTTGCAATCGGGCGAAGATTTGTTGGTAAATATATTTCACATCCAAATCATCGATATTAAAATCGTTTAAAAATGTTAATCAGTATCATTCAGAGCGCCATAAAAGGGAAAGGGCGAGGTTTTAGTCTTACTTATTAATAGTAGTAAACGTCAGAGGTACTTGTAATATGGCTTCATCATAGCCTTAATAAAAATTTACAACAATAATCCATTCCTACACGAATCTTTTTGTATTCGACCAATTAAATCTCGCTATTTTCTGGACTGGACGCATCCTAGGCGTAGGAAAAACTCCCCGGTTTGCGCGGATAAATTTACAATTTCAAACGCAAAAGTCGTCCGTCGTACGAAAGACCGCTCTTCTGGAGACTGGCGTCTATGTTATAATGGATTATGATCCCGTTTTTGTGGAACTGAGTGAAACCAGGATATAGTATTTGATAGAAATTGACAGCTCGACCCTACACCGAGTATTGTGGTTGCATACGCCAGGTTGTTCGGGCTTCTTCAAACGCAGCATTCATCGCGGGCGCGTCTACTCATGCAAAGCTCAAGGCGACCAGAAGGACGCCTGCCCGGTTGACAAAACGCGTCGGAACCAGTGCCGTTCGTGCCGCCTGCAAAAATGTTTTGTGGCGAACATGAACAAAGACGGTTCGTATGATACGCTCGGAGATACGTTAGTTTACACGAACATATTTAGCTATGGGGGAAAGGGAGGGGACGATGGAATAGAGATGAAAGGAGGTGGTAGGGCACAAAGAGAGAGAACGAGAGAGAACGAGAGAGGGAGAGAAAAGGAGAGATAAAGAGAGGGGAGAAAAAAAAGGAAAGGAGATGGGGAAGGGAGAGAGGGGGAGAGGAAAGAACCTGTTATTGTGAAGAACGAGAGAGAGAGGGAGAGAGGGAGAAAAAGAGAGAGTTAAGACCCACCAGATCTAACAGTGGAACCGACTAGCATCGGGTCAAGGTCGCATTATTTATCATTGGGAGTTGATACATGACTGAAATCAGGACTAAAAACCTAAAATAATTTGCTATCATTTCAAACCACCAACCAACGTACAGCCGCGTCCTCTTAAATCGGGCGGGAAACGAAACTACCAAAATTGTTCCGAGAGAATCGATGGAAGAACTGTTAGCGCTTGTTGACGGAAAACGACAGATAGGAACTCCTTTGTCGCGTACCGGGGCGTGGCCTCTCGCGATATTGGCGACGCCTAGAGCACCAACCGAACTACGGGCTACAAATCGATACACCGCTACTGAGATAGGAGAGGTTGGAGGTAAAACCTTGGCGGGAACATCATAAGCGTTTGAATGTCAGAGCCTAGTTTACAAGAGCAACGACTAGCCATCCAGAACGGGGAAGGTTAGAATGTCGCGCAATACCAATAATTATGTATTTTTCATATATCCTTGGAAGAGGTACGCTATTCAATTCGTCTAGTCTACTAAGCCATACCTACCGGTGGAATTTGTTGGTGGGTAAATAGCTATCTCAGAGACTTGCGCGAGTCTGTTACAGACCGCCTTCGCCGATGGCTTGTTCTGGAACTTCATTTAGAAAAAAACGCGATGCATGTACATATGAATCTTGTAGCTCATGTGATAGAACGCAGCAGGGGGAGGTAATTAGGACGACATGGGTTCGGGACATGATAAAGGTGCTATTTTTTCTATAATTTTTTCTTCTGTCGATAGTCTACAAAACTTTGTTCGATTCATTGACCCATAAATGGCATTTCAACCCTGTATTTCGGCTTATTTATCGATATGATAGCATAATGCTGAATATTTCTAAAACATGACAAACAAAACACACGCACGCACGCACGCACACACACACACACACACATCACTTATCCTAGAAAGCACCGGAGTGTAGTAAAATTCTCTACGATATCTATTACTGTGATTATACTTATGGTATCCTTATTATATGACATATAGTCGATTCGGTGTATTAGTCGAATGTATTGGTAAAAATAATACGACTTATCCGGCGCCCGATATGGAAATACATTAACGTCGAAAACTGTCCAGTGGAGATCGACATGGTGCAACTGTCGGCTTTCTCTCATTGAGGAACAGAACAGAACGTAATCTGGTCACTGCAGATGACAAAACGCGCATGTTCCAAGAGGAAAAGTTAAAAGACTAGGTTCTAGTACTATTTGAATGACAGTAAATGTCAGTTGCATTTACATTAATGCCCTTGTAATTTGTTGATAATTAAAAAGTTCATAATTACGAACTCCAAGGCAAATGTCTGTCGATGCGTAAACATCAATATCCCGCTCATTTCCTGTCGTGGAAGATGCGGGCAAAATATCGGACTTCTGTGGACTGATGTAAAGCTGCAAATACTCGCAGAAAAAAAAACACGCGCTTGTCAACGATGCATCTCTGGTACTCTACGTATGTTTATATCCGGATTGGACGAAGCACCGTTTCAACGAAATAGTTTGTGTTTGGGTAAAATCGATATTTGTGTAAAAAATAACTCATATAAGAGAGGAATTACCGGCCTTGATGGTGAATCGATAAGTTCCGAGAACCATTTTGGAATTGTTCATCTCTCTGTGTTAACCCTTAGCACTCTGTTGTCAACGAATTGTGTTGCTATAGTGATGTACAGTTGTCACTGTGGTAAGGGTTAAATATCTAAATATAGGAGAAGGTATGTCACGAGCTCAGGTAGTAGAGCGCCAGATTGATTATTTAGACGTCCTGGGTTCGCGAAATCCGTTTACTGAATTGTTTTTCATTCGCGTTTGGCCATATTTTCGCATTAACCAGTTAAGCTCTCATCAGTGCTATACCAAGAGACATTTCAAACACACTGATACCTATAGCTGATTTGTGAAATACCAGTCGTTGGGTGGTCCTACCGCAGTATATATCACCGACATGTTAACAACGGCCATGTTTCTTTGTAACTTCCGTAATACAGTTAGAAATATCCAATTCTACAATTGTTAACTATAAATTATTTTTTTCCGTGCTACAGCTGTTCAGCACGAGAGAGGTCCGCGAAAACCGAAACCGAAGGTCTTCCCTTGTCAGCTGCCCGTGACGTCATCCACGATGGAATGCCCTTTAGACCTTACGCGGAAACCCCCTTCAATATGGTCGCCAGCAAAATCCCTCCAAAGCGCCGGCAACAAATCGCCATTCATGGGCGGAAATCTACCAATGAAAAACGCGTTTACAGATAGTTGTATCGCGCGCACGTCGGCCTTTAGAGTTCCCGTGCCGGCCGTTTCGTTGGCTGATGACAGCGTTCAAGAAATTGGCGCGCGTCTGCTGTTCGCAGTGGTCACGTGGGCAAGCCAAATTCCATCTTTCACATCGCTGCCTCTTTCGGATCAGGTGATTTCATTGTACATTTTTTATCACATCGATAATTTAAAAGCAAATATGAGAAATATAATTCTTTCCGAATTATTACACACGCTCAAGACCATATTCAATAATTAAACTCATGTCACTTTTACGTCTATATGTATGATGCTGGTCATGTTTCCTGTTTTGTGGTACGCAAGGGTGACCACCCCTTTTAACAACAATACCCGTGGCCATGGTAGACTATGCTGGGAATATATTACTGCGGAAAATGCGTTCATACCGTATAAAGTTCATGTTAAGGCAGTAGTTACATTATACGATGTCGAGAAATCAAGGGACATTACCCATACCGCTTTCAGAATCAGATGCTTTCCGAGGGTTGGCAGGAGTTGTTCCTCTTGGGTCTCATCCAGTGCGACATGCCGTGGTTACATCCCGGCCTTATGGCCGCCGCGTCGGATACAAACTCCAATCTCGCGCATATCCTGTCCGACGTTCGAGCACTCCGTGAAGCCATTCTGAAATTTAAAATGATAGCCGTCGATCCGACAGAAGTGTCGTGTCTAAAAGCCATCGCTCTGTTTAAATCCGGTAGAAAATTTCATTCTTATTATTGTTGATTTTTTTATTCTTCTTCATACTTTTTATTCACTGAGTGTTTTACATTGTATCCTCGAGCATTGATCGGAGTTATCGTTCTTGGGTGCTCTGCTTGATTTACCCACAAGTAATGACTGATAAATTTAATCATTTATCAACATACCTAGATCAATATGCAAGTGCGAATCGAGGCTTCTGGCGCTTGTTATATCGCTGCCTTCCTCGATGAATTTAGGTGATCCGTCATTTAGCTACCTGCTCACATTTGAGAGCGGTCTCGTGTCACAAGTTACTTTTAAAAGTTAAGAAAATACCAAAGTAACACCTTGTTGACTAACTACTGTATATAAGGATTAACACAAGCTTTCGTATGTCAAGTATACTTCATCAGGTGCAATCTTGTATACTTGATATACGGAGGCTTGTGTTAATCCCTTATATACTTAGTGAACAGGGTGTTATATATGCATTTTCGTATTTACGGCATCGCTAACACGGCAACCCACACCTCTATGTTGAGAGTTTAGGTCAGCGATAACGTCATTCACGACCTATATAATTTGAACAGACTTACTGGGCCTGCGCGAACCTCAAGTGATTGACAGCCTCCACGACCAAGCGCAGATGATTCTCGCAGAGTACATACGTCACAGGTATCCACGGCAACCGTCTCGCTTCGGCAAACTACTCATGTTGCTTCCGGCTTTGCGCACTCTGCGGTGCGCGAGCATCGACGAGCTGTTCTTCCGCGGAATCGTGGGAAACACATCCGTCACGAACCTGGTTTTGAATATTTACAGGGGAACGCGGTCGTAAAATGCTGGATAAACGATGAAAACGAAAATACGTCAGAAGATAAACATATTGGACATATAGCATACATTTCGCCGATTCGATGTATATAAATAATGTACACCCTAGAACGATGTACGTAGAGTAGTTTGTTGAGTTACATCTAAAATGCAGCGGTTCATATTGCCCTTGGAATAAACCTATTACACAGTACCCCGTGGATACCTTACCGTAGTTATTTTTCAAAATCGATCTCGAACGAAGGATATTTTAATTCGACCACAATGAATATAAATTATCCCGAAAGCACGAACACGATTCTGTTAAATCTAACTATAGATTAGAGAAATTAAACAGCAACATAAATCCAAAATCGAAAGTGACGATTTTGCGTTTATCGTAGTGAATTTGTGATTATTCAGGCTATTATCTCTATTTTTAATTTCGTAGTCTGGGTTTTTTATGCATTTACATCGATTCTTTAGATACTTTTTATTTCATGCGACGGATTCACACCCCCTCCCCCCATACGTGAATTGGCTAACCCCGGGACACGCACGAAGAGACCTCCCCCTATTTGAAATCCACTTGCGTAAACGATGTTGCAGAATGAGCAATTTTGTTTTACAATTTCCCGATATTGTTCTATCAAATAAGACTATAGACTTACCGTTAAGTTGATATATAGAATGCTCTTTGAAATATCGCTGTGGAAAAATTTGGATTGAAATATAACGCGTAGACAGTTGAAAGTCTAGACACATTCGATTCTAAAGACAATGACAACGACGACATTAAAAAGATTGACAAAAATAAAAAAAAGGAAACCCAGCAGAGACCGTTTGTTACATCGCGTATTTATCCAATATCTAACAATTTGAATATTGCCTGCTTGTTGACCGAAAAGGACAATATCGATCTCCCTTTTATTCCCTTCAGAAATGCTAAATTTTAGCTCCTTCCCGTAAACGTCGAAATATCCAAAACGGCCAATAGCGAGCAAATATATGACTGTAAAACTTTGAATTGAGAACTTGGACCTTCATTTAAACCGTTTTATTTGCTGTGCCGCAATAATTTTATATGTTACGTCACTGCTGGGTGTCTTCGACAGGGGTACGCATGGTCACATGGATGAGACAAACGAATATAAAACATGCAATAGTGACGCACCGATCTGAGTAACAACTATATAAATAGGTCACAAGACAATATAAAAAGGTCACGCGACGACCCAAATACATAGACCAAACGACAATTTACGGTAAATAGGTCACATCACGATGTAAATAGGTCACACGAGAATATAAATAGGTCAATCACAAGCTGAAATGTCAGTCGGTAAGGGTTGGCACGAATAATCACACATTCTGCGTTGTTTTGGCAAATTAAAATTTACGTTTGTAAGCATCGGATGGGATAGTCGGTCGTCAATAATCGAAAGCGAGAAATAATAGAAAATAATGAAATTTTGTAAATATATTATAGAAAAGGTGACGTGGCGATGGAATTGGAGTGAAGGATGTACAATTACTAATGGTTGATTTCGTTAAATAGACTAAGAAAGCATGTATTCTTGCTTCATCAATGTCTGGTATTATAATAGATAAGATAATCATCTTTCTTATTGTATGAATATTTCATTCCATGATGAAGGACTGCGGATATTATTGTGACCGTGTTATTTCATGTTGATAATAAACTCACATTTTTCCTTTAGACTTTCATATTTAACAGTTTTACATAAGTAAACATTAAAAGCTATTATATCACCAGACTCGGGTAGCATAAAAACGGCACAATCAGTGTCTAACTCACGCCGACACAATTTCTGACGGAGCGTTTCGTTCCCTCCTTTGCCGACTTCCTTCACGCGCACGCCGAGCAGACTCTTCGGCGAGGTACACCAGAACTCCGACAACACAGACGCTAACCTCTTGTCGCTCGGCAGCCAATCGATCAAATGAAATTTGTATTCATGGTCGCACGAACATGGAACTTTGATATCGACGTAGGTCACACTTCCAGACGTGTCGACTGGTCGGCGCGCAATCGGTATCGTGCCATAACCGACGTTATCGAACGTTATATTCCGTAATTCTAAACGAAACGACGCCCCGGAAGGCTTCCCAAATACCCGATTCCTTAAACGCCGTACATGAACATTCGTCATCGTTATCACGTCGACATGGTCCACGCGATCTAAAAAACTCGTCATTATCGTGTCAATATAGCCGTCAATAAAAGTGATTTTCTTCAACCGGGCGTCCGAGAAAAGTTGGTTACCGCTGTATAAAATCCGAAAGTTCTGGAACTTGATTTCGTCTGCTTTGCTACAGCTGGTCACGCACGGATCGGATCCTCCGTACGAAGTAAAAGCTCGACTGTTGATTCGAAGCGAAATATTTCGAAACACGAGATTCTTGATGAGACCGTCGGAAAAAATATTTTTTTCTATCGATACGTTTACAGAGTCGATGAATTCCAGATAAGTAAGACTTTTGTGGTCTTTTAGTCCCATAGTCAGGTACGTCGAGACGAAAGAACCTTTGATGGTCCCTCTAAAATTCTTGAATGTTAGTCGATATAAACCGAGCTCGCAAAGATCCGCCGGGATTTCGCTTCCACCGGAGTAAGTAATCGTGTACGACCCCACGGGCTGTGCATTAAATGTTTTCGTGCGTTTCCCATACTTGTCCTGAAAATTTTCGTTTATGTTGCACGTGGTTTATAATACGCGAACAAACAAAATACGTATACAAGGATATACGAAAGGATACCATTACTGAGCAATCTAAACATGGCGCGAAGTTGGAATCTCCGCGCAGGCGTAAAAGCGGCGTTCGTTTTTGGTGACCTCTACAAAAATGAATTGAAAACTATTTGATAGTGCCTTCAACCTGAGACTTTCTGAACGCAGACAACTTGGTGAAGCGCAGCTTGAAGATCCTTTCGCACTGCGCAACAAGGTTTCGATTTGTCGAATAGAATTTTTTCAAATCACACAATGTCAAATATGCACCTGTCAATGTGATAGCTTCAGCCAATGAAAGAAGAGTGACAATATCCTCAACTCGCCATTGGTTGGAGCTTTCAACAATCTTTGCAATAAGTTGGAAGTTTCGAACGTGTTCGATCCTTCAACCGCACAAATTTATCTCGCAATGGTGGGTCGATGTTGGATGGAAATATTGAACTGTTTGATCAACAAATCGAATAGTCGGAGAGAAATGCACAGAAAAACCTATAACTCTCATGGGGAACCATCAGAGGTATAGGGTTTTTCTGTGCATTCCTCTCCAGCTATTTCAAGAACCGCATTGGCTACACTATTTCCGCCACAAATCGCATAGTGTGAAGCTACTCTAATTAGATTGTAGGTGCTGCAAGATATTTTAGTGGCCAGTCTTTTTCTTGTATTAGCGTTTTTCTCTGGACTTTGAAAAAACAGGTAGCGGCAGAGAAAACAAAATCTAAAGTATTTGCCGATTCGAATTAGCGCCCTCTCGATTGAAAGTCAACGCTTCCATTCAATGTTTGATGGCCAACTGGTGGGAGTGGCGTAACCGAATCATCAGATAGATCAAATAATTACTTCCAATATCCCAGGGTACCTAGTGAAAGGACATCCCGTTCGATATTGATATTCCGTGATCGTTCTTTTTCTGGCAGACGTTGTGGTCGGCGGACGTTTCACTTATGGAACTGCGGACTGACAAGACAATCTGATGAAGGGCGTTTCGACGATATATTTCACTAACAGGAATTGAAATTCGATTTTCACTATTAGTACTTTAATATTTTTAAAAAAATTTATAAAACCCCATTAAATTTAGAGAGCAGTACAAGACAGGACTATACCCCAGTGTTTCCCGCGCCTTCCACGATAGGAAATGAGCAAGATTTTCGTGCTTGAATATTGAGAAAGATACGTCGTGAAATGGT
>WURV02198525.1:0-11818 GCA_011762755.2 Epimenia babai
ATATAACCTCAGCGTGATCGGAGGCCGCTGTTCGTGTAATTATGTGACATTGGAGGTACTCTCGCGTTGTGCCTTCGTGACAATTCCTTCCTTGGTTACGGATAGCAACACGCATCCATTTTAAAGTAGCGTTTGATTTGGAATCCAAAGGTCCCTGGTTCAATTCAAGCTCTAGCCAGTAGACTACCCGCGGCGTTTCGGGCAGAAAGCACCTTAAATACTTGTGCCCATGGGCATGTGGGTAATGGGTAACACCACGCTTGCAGCGTGATTCTGTTAGCGCTTTTTCCCTCTAACGTAGTTGAGGAAAAACTAACATTGTAATAAATGTTAACTAATATAAATGCCAATACATGGTCTTACCAAACCCTGCACCAATGTTAACTGGTTTCGTTTCATCAGCCCCGTAGGCAAGTAAAGTATGTAGCGAATGAGTACAATTTGGGATTGGTTATGAATGACCGTGCGTGCTTTATAGCATTGGCTACAGGGTATAGAACAAACTTTCATACCACCTACGTGCATGAAATACACTTTAAATTTTTAGCGAAAGCTAACAACATTTTAATAGTGTCTATATGACGTCAGCTTTATTAATATATATGATTTGATTTACTTATCGTTTAGATTTTTACTGTACAGTACAATTAAAATACTCGTACGATGTTTGTGCTTAATAAATATACGCCTGTTATTGCCATTACCAAAATTACCAAAACACATAGGGCGTTACACTCGACGAGATATCACAGCTATTGCACGGGCGATACCACATCCGACGTGATATGACCGTTATAACATATGCGATACGACATCCGACGTGATACGACAGCTATAACATATGCGATACGACATCCGACGTGATAGGACAGCTATAACATATGCGATACCACATCCGACGTGATATGACCGCTATAACATATGCGATACGACATCCGACGTGATAGTACAGCTATAACATATGCGATACGAGATCCGACGTGATATGACCGCTATAACATGCGATACGACATCCGACGTGATATGACCGCTATAACATATGCGATACGACATCCGACGTGATATGACCGCTATAACATATGCGATACGACATCCGACGTGATGTGACAGCTATAACATATGCGATACGACATCCGACGTGATATGACCGCTATAACATATGCGATACGACATCCGACGTGATATGACAGCTATAACATATGCGATAGCACATCCGACGTGATATGACAGCTATAAAACACGACGCCATTTAAACACAAACGCGATTCGACAGGGCTAACTTTAAATCGTACGACGCCATCGTACGACGTCAGACATGTGATATATAAAAAAATCCTCAAATACACATCTTGCAATACCTCATATTACAGGAGCGCTGTTCGCGGGCGCGGCATTTATGGAAGGTCTTGTAAACACGATAGCGGCAACTGTGGGAAACGGAATTTACGAGGCCACGGTTTCTTTTATGAGCGGTCTCGTGTTTTTTGTTATGGCTGGCGTCAACTGCCTCTCGATCGTCACCCTAATGTAAGTTCTGAAGCGTTTACTTTCTTACATTTCAGCTCCATGCATGAAAATTTCACCTGAAATTTGCATTATACCTTTTAAGACGAGTTAGCCTCTTTCGTTCAAAAAATAAAACTTTCGATAGATTAAATTACAAAGAGAATAGCTAAGTTCGTAAAGCGCCCGGATACGTAGCAGAAAGTGGAGGGTAGCAATAATAAGCAATGCCAGTGGTGTTTTTCTGAAACATATTTACGCAAAATACTTTATCCTAACTGCTCTGGTCGACTTCGCCAAAACATCATTCGTCCGAGTGAAAAAAATTATGCATAGGGAAATACAAACTAAAAGGAAAAAGACGTCGCTAGTTTATGGACCTACTTTCCCTAATGACGTTTCGCTCACGCTCATCTTGCAAGGTGTACGAACGGCCTGAAAGTAAAAAAAGGAAAAAGCGAGGTTCTGGTGCTACTTCTATAATTAAATGTCAGTCGCACGTACGATATCGGCTTGTTATATCCGTAAAAAATATTCATAAAAACCATTAGACGACAAACCTTTCTCAATATTCAAGCACGAAAATCTCGCTCAATTCCTATCGTGGAATGCGCGGGCAAAAACCTCGGTTCCCAATCTCTCGCACGAAGGGCAGCGCCTCTAACCACTGCACCACTGCCCTTTCCACGACACAACTTTATGTCAATGTTATGCGCAACTGTTTACTTTTACTTCGCTTATTGTGATTACGTTAACACCGGCGGTTTTTTCAATCATAATCCATCGTGTGTCATACGGATTGTGCGTGCGTGCCTTCATGTACCAAAGTATTGGCATTCATGCATAATAACAGCAATAGGTAACTGTAATGTTTTGCAGTTTAACAACGCTCACTGACCTGGTTTCAATCGAGCTAATTATTGCTTCGATTAGTCTCTAGACTTCTAGTAGTCTCGATTTGTCCTTCTTCCTGTAAAAAAGCCGGAGCTTTGCCGATGTATGTTCATTTCTACGACAACGCTTAAATCAGTCTAACCCGCGCAAATATCGTGTAGTTTACACGCTTATTCGTTCTAAGTGTTCCAGTATAAACCCGTTACTATCGCTGCTTAGTATGTAATACTTTACGTTGTTAATTATTAAGCTGAAGTGTAAATTCTTTGCAACGGTTATTAAAGATAGAATTTCTTACGATTCGTACGTTTCGCTATATTTTCGTGTTAGAGTATATTCAACTGAGGAATAACTTTATCAGTAACGATGGTATTTACAGCATCCTCTCGGTCGTCATGAAGCGGCGAGTCCCGCCCGAGCGGCAACGCCTCCTCAGCAACCCCGACCCGATTCCAAGCTACATTCAAAACCCGCAAGAACCGCATCCTAAAGCCTAAGCTTTTCCGATGACGTTTGACATGGATAAACGCTTTCATATTTCGATCGATTTGTGGTTGCTGAGAAACATTTCTTGTATGTCGTTTAGAACAATTATCGATGGGAAAATGCTTTGGATAAGCATTCAGTTCTACTGTACTAACGAAAATTAAACGTAACACATTACTGACTAACTAAAGTTAAGAATAACACAAGCTTTTGTATACAAGTATACTTCGTCAGATGCAATGAGTGATGGTGTTTACATACACGGAATATTTACTGGAGCAAACCTAACCAGAAAAAGGTAGAAAAATGTCAGTGGCCCGTTTAGGTTTGTCACAATCTGAATCTTTGTACTTACACAGCCCTCTGGTGTTTTCTTTGCCTTTTTCCTGGCTGGGTTTCGTCCAATATATATACCGTACATGTCACCAACCAACTACTTGCACCAGATGAAGTATACTTCATCTATACGAAAGCTTGCGTTAATCATAACCTTAATTTAGTCAATAAGGTGTTACCTTTCATTTACTATTCATATTATGCGCTAAGGCGAACACGGCGACTCACATTTCCCTTCTGTCTTACTACTAAATATCGTCGATTTTCAATTCTCATTCGTCAAACCTCTAATCATTAGTCTTTCGCCGGCTCAGAGAATCGTATTGTTTTTCAGTCCCTCTCGTGACCGTCTCTGTAGACCGCAGCACTGTAATCATTAACAATCACACAGGTGTAGCGGAGTGTGCGACATACCCAACTGCTCGTAGGCCTTTGGAACCATAGACGTGAATGGACAGAGGTCAACTCTCTGTCAAGATTCAGTGGTTTTTACCTGGAGGGTTTTCCCAACTCATTATAACTGAGGCTAATCCGTTAGTCGCGGTGACGATATAGGGCATATATGATAGACTCTTTTCAATTGACCAAAAATAGCCTAGACAAGGATGTAATCCCTGTCTATTCTAACATGTCTACTGTACAAATAGGTCTGCTTCCTTCTCCCTATAACCGTCACGCCGCTGCCATCACGCTTATCGAGATTCGTCACCAGACGATAACCGCGCGAGTCAAGCCGCGGGTATACTCGTTCAATTTCATGACATTCTCGCTTTCAAGTGTACATATTGTATATGCAACTGCTTTCATTTATACTCTTATATACACCAATAGTCATTGATATTATGTATTATACCCATAAACATGATATACGAAATTCTTGTCGTTTAATGTAGGTATACATAAATGTATTACAAGCATATTATTAATACGGTCATAATTTGGTGTACTTGTAACTGAACGTTGTTGTTAAACAAGGAGCCGGGCTAGTGTATTCTCAGCCTTGCCATGGCCTTGTTTAAATAAAAAATGGGTAGTAGCAATTTCCGAGAGGGGAACGGACACACCTCGTGATGTACTTACCCAGCATCTGAGGCCTCGTGCTGTCTTAGCTGGGGGATGCAGATCGCAAATCAGCAACATCCTAAGGATTTGACACATTAATTTTTTCCATCTGATTTTACATTTACTGTATTCGTTATTCGGTACATTGTTTCAATTCAGTTAGAAGATTGTGTTAGTGAGTGTCTTGATTCCGCAGCAACGCGAAATAAATAATTTATTAATTTGGTCATTCCATCAATGCAAGTTCAGTACTTACGAATAAAGACGTTTAGATGTATCTACTTACCAGTAAACTATATTTAATATTCTAGTTTTCTAAGATTTGACTCATTCGTGTTTGTATTGATCTATCTTTTTGAGTGTACAATACCACCATTGTAACCAACCTTTTATACTTTCTTGATGAGTTTTGTATTTTAACCAGCGAACTATAGATATGTGGGAACTTTAGCATACACGTAGAAGTCGACTCACGTGAGTGAACAAACGCATGAACATTAGGACATTTTGGATATACTTATTACACGTAACGTTGTCAATTTTCTATCTAATGTGCGTGTGGAAAACATACTGAATTCGTACATCTGGTTATTGTGGCCAATAAAAAGATATTTTAAGCTTGGTCCTGACGATCACGAATTCACAACATATCGCCTATCTACATATCTATTAATGTCAAACATGCGACGAATGAATATATCATTCACTGGTGTTTTCTGCCCATACCTTCTTCGTTCTGCCTCGCCTTTTCTTACCCTGCGATGTTCTTTGTAGTATAAGCTCGGCGAGCTCATCTGATCTTGTCACATGCCCATACCATCTGAGCTTTTTCTTCGCAACTGCGGTCAGCAAACCTTCGTAGTGCCTTACTCGTTGGGTGATAGTGTGTTGGACTTCTTCATTGGCGAAGAAGTCTTCTAAAAGGCATCTCATCTCCACTGTCTGGACCTTCCTTTGAAGATATGCTTTTATTGTCTATGATTCTCGTGCTTGCTGGAGGAAGAGGATGACCAGAGAATTACTAGCTTGACCTTGTACTTGATGAATCGGTTTTCCAGATATTATTGAGCTTCCCCATTGGTACTGTTTGTGAAGCTTTTACGAGAATGTCATCACCAATAATGGCTCTTTGGTACTTGAAGTGGTCAGCAGTCTCAAGTTTTTTCCAGCGACTGTGATCTTGGTAGTGATTGGCTAAGAACTGTTCGTAGTGAGCTTTTCTTTTTTGCAATGGTCTCCATGCCGTATCTTGAGTGTTTCATCCAAGTAGTTCACGAGGTTGGAGAGTTCCTGTCCGTTTCCTGCTAGACCATCCAATCGACAATCATTGATAATAATTTACCGTTTATGCCATGTCCAATAGGTCCACCCTAACGCACTGTGGTTCAACACGAGGTTTGATGTCGGTAATCACTGTCTTCGTCATGGGTAGACAACTCTGCCTGGACAGACGTTGGCGACCATGAGCATTGCATCGACATTTGGCACGATGGTATTCGTAAGAATACGCCTGCGATGGTTAGGCGTTATTAATGTTTCCACCGTCGATACTGCTGTCTCGTACCTCATTTTCTCGTGCCTCGTCTGCTTGGCAAACACAAAAATCCAAATATACGTCGGTAAGCTTTCCTATACTTTTCTTTCATCGTAAATATTCTAGATTGTTCTCCATTTCTCTTCTGTGATCCTTCCCACTGTTCTGTCCTTTCTCAGACCTTTCCCCATTTCTATATTACTGTATTCTGTTTCTGCCCTCTGTCACGTTCGTTTCTCAAATATTCTGTTTTCGCCATATAAAATCGCGCGACTTGGCTCGTTGTCATTAATGAAACTAAAATAAATAACAACAAAAGAGACGGTAGCACCTTCTACGACTAACAGAATTTATTGAACCACGAGCTTTCGCAAACACAAGGATTGCTATTATCTGATTGTCAAACGGCGTTTTTTTCTGACACCTGGAAAGCGATATGCGTGTCTATGACAACTGCTGATAATTTTCATAGATATCGCCCGGTATCGATCTTTGTCATCAAATCCAAAAACGAGCGTTCTATGCTCGAGCAGTTGAGATATTGATGAACTCATCAGTGCTGTTCGTCTTGCGGACCTCCTAACATGTCCAGTATGCCTTCGATAGGGGGCTGCCAAGACTGGATTACATAGTTTCTTTCCGCCTGCACTCTGGTTTTGGCTATTGACGAACAGCGTTAGATTCTAGTGCGTCTAAAAGTGTGGTATGCCGCCATGTTCGATATTAGGACCAATCGTGTTTATCTTATATTTTGGCCCACTTGCTGAAAAAACATATCAGCATAACTTCCACTATGACATAACGTCGATCATTGTCAGATTTATTCTACTTGTAACTACGATCTATTTGTAAATATAGAAAAGCTGCGTAAAGGTATTATCGGAATTAAAACGTGGATGGATTCAAATCTGCTCAAGATAAATGAAAGAGAAAGTGAAGATTGGGCGCAAATGACGCCATGGGACCTAAGAGACTATTGCTCCCGGTCTGGGAGTGGGCATTCTGTGTTACCGAGAGGTGCGTGGAATTCAGGTGTGACTTTCGATTGTCTCTTATCCTTTTTGCTTCTAACAAATCTTCCCAACAAGTTGGGAGTTTCGAACATGCTCGATCTTTCAAACTTGCAATTTTTCTTGCAATGTTTGAGCCGATGTTGCGAGAATTTGTTGGCGGCGACAGTTTGATCATACAAGTTGGCCAACAAATCGCATAGTGTAACGGCACTATCAGTAGCATCCGCAACCCAGGTTATATGCACTGGCATTACATTCGACGTATCCGTCCGTGCGTCACACCGGACTGTCCCTACAATCGTTTTACTTGCTCTATTAGAACACAGAACACTATGACTCGAGTCGTCACTCGTAAGGGTGTTGTAATGTCACGCCGTTGCTTAAGTCGCTCCATGGACTACTTTTTTATTTTAAATATTCCACAATGGCAATTTATTTAATGTTGTACTAAGTGATATTTTAGTCATAGTAATTTTGCTTGGGCATTATATTCTAGTTCACTACAATAGTTCCACATTTGTCATGCGCCGTCGAGACATCTTGACTGATCTCGTGGCGATATATAAAGTTCATTTTACATTCGATTACATTTAGCTGATTTACTTGGACGGTAATTTGGGTTAGTTTGTGATTACTTAATGTGGGTTCGTAGACATCCATCGAGACTATAAATCTTAAAGCTATACATGCGAGCACTTACCTTCGTTTACCTTTGATTGTGATTTATGAAACATTTATCTACTCCCATACAGTCATTAGTTGTACCGGCAATTAGATCACGCCGATGACGCGGAAAATAACACACGCATTTACCTGCGACGATTAGTCGCGCAAAATGGCTGTTCACAATAATTTTGTTCGGAGTTCTGACAGCTCGACCTCCCCGACGGTGTCAGGAGTATAACGTCTGCACGGAGATCACACGGCATAACGGACGGACCTCCCGTAAAAGTATTCCTCGAGGCGATTTTCGTTCGGAGTTATGACGCGATTGGTTCGCGATAGAAATAGGGTAATATCTACTGGCGGCGTGGGTGGCAAATAAACGTCGGGAAAATTAGTATTGTCGAGAAACCTGATAATCGTTTGGATACATCAAAGCGTTTATTATAACCTATAACTAATGGAGTTTATTATTAAATCCGAGCTTCAAAGGAAATGTTTACGCGCTCTAAACAGCCCAGCGTATGGTTTTTTCGTCCTCCGTTTTCTTCTCACTCACCCGAGTGTGTTGGTTCACTTGGCCGCACACCCTTTTAAAGGCCCGTACAGACTTGACTGTGTATTCAGCGGTTGGAATACAACTCTCATACTTGTGAGATTACGAATGTCAGGTCTCGTATGCCAAACTACGTATGTCAGACCACGTGTGTCAAACTACATATGTCAGACCACGTATGTCAAACTACGTATGTCAGACCACGTATGTCAAACTACGTATGTCAGACCACGTGTGTCAAACTACGTATGTCAGACCACGTATGTCAAACTACGTATGTCAGACCACGTATGTCAAACTACGTATGTCAGACCACGTATGTCAAACTACGTATGTCTGACCACGTAGGTCAAACTACATATATCAGGAAAGAAATGCACAGGAAAAACCTATACCCCTGATGGGACAATTTATCTAAAGAACGGTGTTAGCTACCTAAAATTCACTAGAATAATCCCGTCCCTGTAGCTCAGTTGGTAGAGCACCAGACGGGTTATCTGGGGGTCGTGGGTTCATGTCCCATCGGGGTATAGGTTTTTTCCTGCGCATTTCTCTCCAGCTATTTATACAACCACATTGGCTATCCTAATTACCATTACGTATGTCAGACCACGCATGTCAAACTACGTATGTCAGACCAGGTATGTCAAACTACGTATGTCAGACCACGTATTTCAAAATACGCATGTCAGACCACGTATGTCAAACTACGTGTGTCAGACCACTGATGCTAGACCATTATACGTTTGATCACGTATGAGTGAGACCACGTAAACGTAAGCACGTTCAGTTTTTGGCCATGCCAAAAAACTCGCGTGTCCTATTTACTTCCGAAGAAACGTCGTCTGACTCACCGGGTGTGTTAATGCGAAATCTTGTTATCACTAAAACTACCTAGTCTAGACAAAGGTTGTTGTTTTTAATCTCTTACCTTACTATCAATTACACTAACACGCCAGCAACTCCTATGCTTATATCATGCAACGACGTATTCATCAGTGAAATACCGTTATATTCCGAAGAATGATAAAAAGAGGTAAACGGGAAAAACAGAACGTTGTCGTGTTCCTTTTTTGGACGGCGACCCGTTTGCCCAATAACAATGAGTCATGTATGCATGCGATACTTGTATAGATGAAAAGTCCGCCAATATTACACGCGTCGTCAATTGTTGAGAAAAAGATGGCAGCGACTAGTCTCTTTCATAAATACTATTTAGAAGAAAACTATCCCGCTTAGACTCGACGGAAGGGTCGCATGTTATATAACTCGCCGATATTGGGCGAGCATTTATCGCTATCGAATGTATATATTGAGCTAATTAATCCTTCAACCTCTAAACGAAGTACCGCTCAAGTGGAATGATCGCTCGTTATTTCTGTATGCGCTATTTTATTGACCTCACACGTTTCCGCGTATTTTCAATAATCACTTCGCTCTCGATTGTGTATGAATATCCATTTAACGCTCGCTGACTACAAGGGACGTTACTCTACACCGATAATAGAAGATTCGTGGTACGGCAAATTAATGAAAGACCTATGGTGTCTCGTGGTGCGTGTAGTAGTAGATATAGCCAAACCATTCCGGGGTTATAGGTCAAGCATTCGTCTCCCTTCCTTTCTTATGCTCGACGCAAGGGAAGCAACCGGTGACCACAGTTGATTTATTTCATCCATAAAACCAGGTAGGATAAACGGACAGGAACCGGTATTAACCTTTTACCTGGAGGTATAAATGGCTGTTATCACGAAAAGAAATCAACCTGAAATCAATATTCTTGGCAGTATGTATGCAATTTTAACCAACGAACAAAATGGGTCCGGGGGTATTTTCTCCAGTAGGGGGCGCTGTTTTGACAATCCACCCGGAAGTGTTTTTTGCAGTATGACATTTACGGTGTTGATACTCAGGTTATTCAATTATTGTCACCGACAAAACGCTTCAATAAACGAGTCGAGTGACTATAGCATTCATATGACCCGGGCGTTTTTATATAACCAAACTCGTATTATCACAGTTATAATAACGACTATGCGATTGTCTAAAACAGCCACGTAATATTACATCGAATGAAAATTTGAAGTATTTTGCAATAATACTAGATTTATTGACACTGATATTAGTTAAACCAGTATCGATCTATGTTTTACCATCATTACGGTATGTATGTGTGTGTGTGTGTGTGGGGGGGGGGGTGCGCGTGGCTTGATTTCCGAAATAATCGTTGCAGGGGCCATCCTTCCCTCGATACCAACCTAGCCTATAAATGTGGTTAACACGACAATTTGATTAACCTCACTTGACAGGGTAGGGGAAAGACACCTATCGTGAAACACCCACCCACCGAGTCTAGGCAGAAAATTGACCTTTATCCATTCACACCACTGGTTGCAAACGTCTACATACGGGCTACATATGTAACACACTCCGCTGAATCCATGAAAGGTCAATGATTATTCACAATCAGATGACGACATAGCGGGGAACTAAGCGACACAGAAACACACCCATAGAGCATCTGAAGCACAGCCACGTCAGAGGGAAAATGGTCTTAACAGTGCCACACTGCAATGGCTACCCAAATCCCTATGCGAATGGATGTTTAAGGCATTCTCAGCCCGAAAAATGCCATAGGTAGTATACTGGTTAGAGCAGTAATTGAACCAAGGACCCCTGAATTCAACGTCAAACGTTCTAAAACCACTACGTTAGCTGCCTACAGTCATGACGGTAACACGTCAGCAATATAATACTCCATCGCTCGTCGCTCTGGGATCTTTTTTCTGCCCGATGCCTTGTAGCCTCTTTTTTCGTAATTCTGCCTTTAACTGAATCAAACTAAAAGTGTCGTACGCAGTTTTCCTGTTCATTTTATCTCTTTAAAACAACGAAAAATGAAAGAATACACAGGCGCAAAGTCACTTCCTAGTGAAATGTCGAAACCAGGAAGTAAGGGCAGGTAATCTTCCGGATCCCATTACATCATTTGGCGAGCGCGCTGTCAAATCAAACGTGATAAGAAGCAGATTAACCCGAACGATATAAAACATTCCTGTTATTCCGTATTAGTATAAGAATTCGTACGAATTATGTCGGGCTTTCGAACCTTTGAAAACATTTGGCTCTCAACGGCATTATTAGCAACGTACATGCAAATCTTTTGTCTCAATATATCAGTCAGGTATTTAATGGCACCTATATAACATAGAATAATATCGATAGGGTGTATACGCTCGGAAACATTGCTTCGAAGTGCTTCTGAGGTGTATTATAGTGTACATATATCCCCGGTTTTACGCGACACTTTGTATTACATTCACTCAATGCTATAGTCAGCAGTAATCTGTAGATATTACATACATACTCGCTATACTTGTACAAAAATGTACGATGACACACAATAAGGAATACTCTCATTTATTGGCTGTATACATATATATTGTATCATCTTTTGTACCTCGTACCTCCTTATCTCAAAACCTGGAGGTATATTTCTATGCGCCACGCGTGTCGTATTGCCATAAAGTTACAAGAAAGTTTTATTGGATGAAATATATCACAAATATTAAACCAAGTCGTTTTCTCCAAATAATCTATTTGAATTATAAATATTTTGTGTTATACTTAATCATTTGCAAACCTTTCTTCTCATTTCCGATTATATACCCCCGTATAATATTCTCCTCTGTATCGTAGATATCAAATACGAACACTCCTCTATGATACGACTATTCTCAATAGTAAACATTAAAAATTATCGGGTAATTT
>WURV02198536.1:0-11817 GCA_011762755.2 Epimenia babai
GTTCAGTGCACTGTTTCTTTATGTATACCTATGAAAATGTTCAGTGCACTGTTTCTTTTGGAACACCCTGTATAAAAGAACTACTTAACTAACTTGTGATCAATAAAAGTGATAATTAGTCTTTTATATGTCATGAAATAAAAATGAAAATATAATATATTTAATTTAAGCTGCACTAATAGAATTGCTGCTTCAAACACTACATCAATAAATACACTATTTAAAAACATTGATATGACCTAAGCATAACACACGTATAAATTAGCACTAAAATACTAATGAGCTTCCTAAACAAATAAATCCTAATAAGGAGGCTAAACTAATAACATGATTAAACACATACTTTATTACACAGTGCGAAATTTCGCAATTTTCAATATATAGATAATATCTTGAATATTATTGTATACATCAGAACCGGCGTTATATGTGGATTAAGAACACAAAACTATAGTAAAAAGACGATTATGACGATAATACTTGGTAATATATTAGTTGTAAACTTTGGTAAGTGTGTTTTTAGTTGACTTATAAATTGATTTATACTTTTGCATTGTCTTATATTAACTGGAAGAGCATTGAAAAGGTGAGTAGCAGCAGCAGCAGCGTAGAAAGCACGGTCGCCGAAACATACTCGTTTCGTACGAGGAAAGATAAGGCCAAGTATTACAAAGCTGTGCCCTCGAGATCCTAACTTACTTTCAATAAGACTAACATGGCTTCCGACTCTTCCATGTACATCAGGCTAAAAAGCACAAAAAGAGCTCAGAGAATGCTAAATACAGCACAGAACTCAGAAGAACTAGCTATTACTGTTAAAGCAGTTTCTAATGGTTTATTTGTTTATATTTACTATATACACCATAAAGTAATAAGAGGAAAAAATGTAAAGTATAACATTTATAGACCGCAGGTATCAGCCAATTAAGGCTCTCATATGCGGTTTACAATGAAATGTTTTTTGGCAGTTATTCAGCACATATACAATACCTTTGGCACTCGCATATCACATCGTCAAGGATAATATCGAGCATCTACCCATTTTAGAGATGGTTTTACTCCTGCAATCGGGGATAAATGACTTGCTGAGGATCTTCGCAGAAAGGTCGACCAGTTGGTGGATTCGAACCCGCGACCTTTCGGTCTGTTGTTCCTACCTCTCGACTAATTGCTTCCCCAACGTGATGTTAATAGGGGTAGCCAATGTGGTTTTTGGAAAAGCTAGAGAGAAATGCTCATAAAAAACAGCAAAGGCATCGTTTTTTTTTCTAAAATATCAAAATAAATATCTAAAATTATATACAAAAACCTAGCAAAGGAAGACTGCAATTGGTGATGTCACCTATTGCCACCACTCTTATGTGCATTATTAGTTATTTTCCTAACGAGATCAAAAAGTTCTCGTAATCACGTTATAAATAGATTATTTATTTTGGCCAGTACGTAGTACCTTTTGTTTATAAGACGAGTATGCCGGTTTTATTGATCAGGAGACAGGACGGGAAATATCTCATCCTAGATCCAGACCTTAGATAGAATATTCAGATCAAACGCCCTGAGTACAGCTTCATCAACCAAACGGAATGAATAGCTCCATAAGGGAAGCAATTTTCATGGAGTAGATAGTAGATACAGTATTGAGCAAAGTTGATAATAGCCACTCGCTGCTTCGGCTGTCTAGCTATCTGTAGAGCATGCTAGAGGGTGTTCCCACCCACCCCCTGTCTCCCCGATTGATTGGAACAGAAACATGGGAGTTTGTAGATGTGCTGTCTGGCTTCTCATTAGCTTCTCTGTTTTGACAGTGGATGTTTACTTTGCTGAAAGTTGGCTATCTGATAGTTCCATACACTGCAGTCTCCTTCACTGATATCTGTCAGTTTGGAATAAAGTCCGGTTAGTCTATAGTATAATTAATATGGTAATTAAGTACTTATAGCAACATGTCCCTAAAATCACAATCATGGATATTGTTATTAACATTATAAAGGTAGTAATATTATACCTATTATTATAATTATTATTACACTACTGTATGTAGAGAGTTGCTTTTTACCATGGCAGCAGTCACTGTTATGACGACAAAAAATGCATTTTTGTAGTTGTATATTTACTACAGTTTGTATTTGATTTCATAGCTTTCTAATACAATAGTCCGGTTAATATATCTCCATAATGTAATAAATACCAGTGTGTTCTAAATGTGTTGACATTAATGACAGAATTGAGTAACCATTTTTAGTTCTGTTAACCCTCCCCACAGTGACATCTGTACATCACATTACCGTCGCAATACAATTTGGCGACAACAGAGTGCTAAGGGTTAATACTGAAGTAGCCTGGTCCTCTAGGAGTTGTGAGTTCAGGGCTGTAGGCCCAATTTATTTCATTTATTCTTCATTTATTTTATTAATTCATTCAACAAAACACATTATATGTAAGGTATCTGCCAATCTGCCAAGAAAATGTAACAATGTCTACAGTGGATACATGATATTTAAAAAAAACACGAAAAAACAATACAAAAACAAGACCATAATTACCTATACACTACACACAGTAACTACATTAGTAGTGTATGTCCGAAAAGATTGCGTATTGTTAAAAGGAGGCATAGGAAGTCTTGAGATTTATAGTTTTGATACCCCAGAAGGTTGGAATTAAATATTAAGATATTTTTTTATTAACATTCATTTACTGGAAATCATAAAATTGTATGAAAAAAAATTACCAAATATGTTTACCTAAGTCTTAAAGCATAATTTGTTACTGAATAGCAAAAGGAAAGACGATAATACAAATTAGAGCAATTGACGAGGTTTTATAAAAATAGCATGTTTCACTGAATATTTATTAGGTAAATGTATAATTTTATAACAGTGGACAAGTACATATATTACACAATATACAATTACACAATATACCGTGAACACATTGTTAGTATAACTACAATGTATGGTCGACTTCGTCATCTGTATATTGTTGATATTTTAGGCATTTAAATTTATTTTTAAAGAGATGCAGTTTGGGCAAATGTTTCATTGATTAATTAAGCAATCTCATTCCACAAGTGCAGCCCCCTTACCTGGGACACGCAAACTTTTTTTTCGTTCTTGAAAAGTTACGAGCTAAATCATTTTTGCTTCTACTATTTACTGGCTTAATATCTTCAGGAAACAATTGAAGACAAGATTCCTCGTGTGTTTTGCGGCTGTTTAAAATTACCTCTCTATAGAAAAAACCAAGATGAAAAGCTTTTAGTATTACTCTATTAATAGCACTGAATGTCAGTGGCACTTACAATATAGAGAAATCTCACAATAACCCATTTCTTCAAATCTTTCTCACTATTTTAGCACAAAAATCTTATCCATTTCCTGTTGTGAAAGGTCTGGGGGATATCCTACTTTAGTGCAGATCCAACTCTTAACTGGTCGCATACAACGGCGTGTTTCCAACCACTGTACCACTGGCCTTGACCAGGAGTCCAGGACCATAATATAATATCCACATGATCACGTGGCTATAATGGATAAATATCTATACGATATATATTTTACAAAAGTACTTCTTGTTATGTCGACTATTAACCGATGACATTACATAGAAAATGTCAAGTGCCTCAAGTTATTTGAAATACTTCGGAATATTGAAGCAAACCCTGTATTTAAACGTAAGCGTAAAATACAGAGTTATGAGAATAACTGGTGACGCATACAGATGTGGTTGCTGCATTAGCCATGTCGTACAAGTGAAGGTGACGTCGATCTTATTAACTAACTAAGATTACGATTAGCCCAAGCTTTTGTATACAAGTATACTTCATCAGGTTCGAAGGTGGTGACATATGTCATTAGTAAACATATCATGCGCCTTTTTCGGCAAAAAGCACCAAAACACCCATATCCTATGGAAGTTTCAGTAGCAATTGGAATGTGGTTACGTAACACTCTCTCTGGCATGTCCCTATTGTGCTTATCACTCTCATAATGTCGTAAGAATTGCAAGTGATCATCAGGTAACACAGATATAGTGTATGGTAGTGTGTGTGATATATAGTGTATAGTAGTGTGTGTGATATATGTATGTAAGTTCTCTATTGAGGCTTAAAATGAATTGCAAATAATGGCATAATGGATGAAGGTCAATTTTTTCTTGCCATGGTATATGGCTAAAATGTTCCGCTTATGTTATCATAACACATAACAATAACTTGGCAATAACACAGTAGGTGTGTCATACTGCCAGACAAAAGTACGCTTTTTAGCCAGCACTTCTCAAGGACCCGAGAATCTCTCTCGTTTCACTAACAGTGTTAACTATTATCTTTCTATAGTATTAGGATTCCAATAGTGCTCCATAATGATGGGCAATATTAGGATTTCGTGTAAACAGCCAGTTTGACAGTAAGATATAATTTAGTCTTAGGACTATATGTTTACATCTACAGATATAGATGATAGATAAAACGATTAATACAGTTCAATAAAAAATATAAATAACTATGCACAAACAAATCCAAATATCGCCCATCTCTATGAAACGCTATTAGATTTCTATTATCCTCTTAGTAATATAAACTATATGAGCAATTACTGTTGGTGAAAAAATCCTCTCTCAGGTGAGATTTGTGTATATGATACTGACTCAACATTATGGAAGATAGAAGCAGGACTTTTATGTAAGCAGGACAAATACTAATAAATTATGATGACAAAGAGACTCCTCAAGCTGACATTGGGAACATATGGTGGAGGTCACTGTGTGGTCACATTCAGAGTGTTGAGGTTTTTATTCACGATTTAGTATTTTTTTGGTAGAGCATGGAGAATACAGAGAACACCGAATCTCACATTGGGTCACAGAAATCTCACATTGCGTCACAGAAATCTCACATTGGGTCACAGAAATCTCACATTGGGTCACAGAAATCTCACATTGGGTCACGGAAATCTCACGTTGGTTTACAGAAATCTCATACGTATTGTGGCATGGAAATCTCACATTGGGTCACAGAAAAAGTCTTTGTAACGGCGGTGTTGTATAGCATTTGATAATGTTGTTCAAACATTGTATAATTATGAACATGAAACAACATGTGTGCATTTTATTGATGCTGGTAGTAATTAACTTTCTATAATTTATGTTGGATGGTTGCATTAATATACATGTCATCATATTATCAGTTTCTATTGATCAAATAAGGGTTCTAATTCAACAGAGATAATAGTGGATGTGAAGTCATGATCACTCTATGAACTATCCATGATGGGTCATTTTTTAACATAATTTTTTCATTACATGAGTACTATTATAATGATGTAATGATCAAAAAAGAGCAACACCTTTTAAAATTAACTGATTTCACAAGCTTTCGATTATAAATAATCTTTTTCTAGTACTAAGGAAATAACGCACACGCAGAATATAAATGGCATGGAGTACAGTGAAAGCATAGCACAGCCGTTATACTATTTGCAATTTTTATTTGAGTACAGTGAAAATATGCTCAATGTTTGATATTATGCAATGATTTTTGCAATGAAGTAAACTAGAAAAATTTTTCGAGTCATCTGTATAAATTACCCTAATTCTTTTGGCGTCTAGCCGCTGCTGCAATGGAATTTTTTCTCCTGGCCCTAGCTATTTTGGTCAACTTCGCAGTCGAGTAAGGGCTATACTTTAAAGTGGCTATATTTCAGATGTAGAAGGCAATTATCCCTCTTGTTTTAGCCCCTAATAACACGCAATCTCTCTCTATGTTATCATCAACTATAACGACTTAGTGAAGTGTGGGGTGTAGCGGTGTAGAGGTGTAAGTAGGGGCCATCTGTCATTGCTGAGAATGTCTACACACCCCCACCTCCCCCCCCCCAGACTTGCCATTAGTGGTATAATGATTGTACCCAGCATCATAAATGACACTTATCAGTCAATAACCTCTCATTAACCAATGTCTACAGATATTTGTAAAAAGCCATTAAGGGCCTGTAGTATAATTGTTATGATTGATCAAAGAGCCCACAGGACAATCTACGAAATATGAAATGAAATATATTTGATTTAAAGTGCACTAGTGGCTTGCTATCTATCACCTTTACATCAATAAATACACTATTTGAAAACATTGATATGGTCTAAGCAACATCGGAAAATAGACATGCTATAGGCTGGATATGGCCCACGGGTTAACCCCAGCCTATTTATACTCACAACTTATTCACACTTATAGACCTTCGGACACCATAATGCGATAGCATTTTGTCAGTCTTATACGTGTTTTTATCAAACCAAAGAGAAATGCGGATAAAACCTTACCTCGCGTGGGACTTCAACCATGACCTGAGGGTTATCGGTCTGGGACCCTACCAACTGAGCTACAGACTTTCTCCTGCAGGGCGTGAAATTTATGCTGGTACACGGCATTTAGCCGGCATGCCCCGTCAATTTGCAGACTAGCCGTATGTAATATTCATGTATGTTTATTGAAAATGCCCTGGGAGTGCCCTTGTAAAATACAAACTTGCCTGTGTGCCAGGGTTTGAAAATTCTCACCCCGCTCGTGCGTATTTAGCTATTCAATGCCTATTTGAGAACACACGAATATTTAAACTATGTATACAATACCAGTGATACAAAAACTATATATAACAAGCATGACACACTAAATTGAATGGTCATGGGTTCGCGTCCCACCAGGGGTAAGATTTTATTCTGAGCATATCTATCCAGTTGTTTAGAGAACGACAATGGCCAGTCCCATTATCCTCACATTATCAAGCCGAACCATTCAACATAACGCACTTATATAATGCACCATTGGTAATCTTGTTTCAATATCATGTAGAGTGTATCACTCTAATAGGCATTATTTCATAATTGGATGGATTTATGGAAACATTTCCGGGAGATGTGTGACTTGTGTTCATACAGCCAGTCACAGGCCATAATACATAAAACCAATGTATCCTTTACAGACGTAACTTGAAAAAACCTGTTCATACTGTAGTTGTGTGGTTGTAAAATTATATTATACGTTCATTTATACTTTCATTTGTATAAATACAACAGACATTTGCAAAAAGGTACGTATCAAAAATGATTAATTAAGATATTTTTGTTAATCAAAATATTTTTTACACGCAAACTTGTCGTTTCAACGAATGCAAAACCCTAATGCTAGATAAAATTTTAAATGATGAAACAATTGTCATTGTTTACAAGTCATATTTTAATTTGCTGCCTATAAATTTTCGATCGTATTTAGTGCATGTATTATCGTAAAAATGACCATAATTCTCGACAAATGAAGCGCGAAGCGCATCTAACAAAGATTTTAATATCAACATTACGACACGCAAAGAAAAAATGTTTTAGCATGTCAATACATGACTTAAAGTTATCAAATAAAAATTATAATGATGTAAAAAATTGTCATTGTTTGTTATCTAGATGTGATTGTCGACCTATAAACTTTAGTGACATTGACCACTGTACTATAGATATAGTATTTCGTAATCATTCAATGCACAGTGTGTCAGATTAATTATGTTGTTATCATTTGACTACAACTGGAAATCATAACTTAATGTTAATGTCATATACAGTGAAACCTGTATTAAGCGACCATCCGTGGGACCAGCGTAAAACGGTTGCTTAAGTCAGGTGGTTGCTTAATACAGTAAGTGTACTAATATACCCAAAATGTTCGGGACCACCCAAAGGCGGTCGCTTAAGACGAGTGGTCGCTGTATACGTGTGGTCGTTAGAGTAGGTTTCACTCTAATTGTTATTCAGTGCATCGTTGTATATAAATGCCTTTAATACCATTATATTGCATTAACACTGTTGTATTGTATTGTAATCCACTGTACATATATTGTTAGATTAACCCAACAAATACTTCACGAAATATTATCAAACTACCTCATAACTGATGAAGTGCTACCTTAGGATTTGATTCAACTTCTAGCGGTTTTTTTCAACAACCGACATAAATATCAAGATAACTACGAATATAATATTAGCTACAGTATTCGTATTTCATTAAGACTTATTCCACAAATTTGACATATTTTATGATAATTTGTGTATTTTGTTGAATAAAAATAAAACAAATGAATGTAACGAAATTTTCTTGTAGAAAGTTTTAATATTAAATGATTAAAATGCCAGATATAAATTCATTCCAACTTTTCAGCGCAGTTGTGCGACGCAGTTGTAGCCTTGCTTATGTAACTTCATGTCAAAATGGAACATGGGCATAAGGAGTTTTGTCACGTACTGCTGTATGAACTGGAAAAACAAATTCTTAAAATAGCTTTTTGAATCATGCAGACGACCCACAATAAGTGCCAACCCCCACCCTGTCCCTAACTAGGATTTAGGTGAGAGGAATACTATACCCAGTACAATAGAAACTCGATACGATATTGAAGACTTGAGTTGTAATGAAGTAAACTGGAATGATTGTGAAATAAGGTTAGGTGATATTGTGAAATAACTGTTTGTGTATGTCAATATATATTATAGTATATAATATAATAGTAATAAGAGAGAATGGCATTAAAGGTCATTAAATATTAGTTATAATAATTTAATAAGGTGATGCTGCACAGTATTCATATGTAAAGGGTTGTTTAATTATAATTTTTACTGTTGTAAACGGTGTTACTTTATGTGGCTTTTCTGATTTGCAGATATTTTCATCCTGACTATTAATTTTATCTGATTGTGGTTCTATAATGCATGACCTCAAATACTGCCGTATGATATAACTACATTATTGGTACAAGTAACACCAGTACATGAAAATGTATCGAGAATCGTTGGTTGCTGTTATACTGTTTATTTAGTAGTGTTTGTTGCGTGGTATACGATAGTATGGGTAAATGTCAGAAGTACTAGATGTTGTCAAGAGTTATCTGTGGGTGAAATATGAAAAGTAATTACAGTAGCTACCAGCTATCCAAAGTGTATGTAGTCTTTCGTAAGGATTTACAGGGAGAAATTCCGCTAAGAATATAGTGATGTTAGGTAAAATTAGACATTGGACTCCAGACTTTTAACATCGGTTTGTTGGTTTGTGTCAGACAAAACAATCCACTGTAAATGATTCGTTTATCAAAACCTGTAGAAATCTTACCAGATGTGAAGCCTCCCTCGGGTAAAACATAAACTATATATTTTTAACACAATTATATAATTCCATATGCCGATACAGCGATGTAAAAAAATCCCCTTTATATACCCCTAATAAAAAGTTTCATCAGACTACCTCACTTCTCGCTGTCGATGGAACGAAAGGTAATATCGAGGCGCTGACATTTAAAATGTTATTCTATTCATAATGTCAAGCAGCCACAGAACTTAATTGTATTAAAACAATAGACAATGGCCTTTGTATCTCTGTATCATGTTTACGTTTGTTTAACATGTTAACATTTAACGTTTAACTTCATTTATATAGCGCCGGTTCGTAGAAAATTTTAGGCACTAAAATAATACTTTGCAATAAAATGAAATACATTAGAATGGAACAAAAATAATGCGTAGGAATTATTTAGGGATATGATACAAAAATTAAGAAATTAAACTATATAACTAATATGTAATACATCGCACAAAATAAGAATTCTCAATTTAGGACCAACATGCTACAGAAGATGAATTAAAATTACTTCATATGTACGCATTACAAATATGCTATATCAAAAAATAATTTACGTTTTTTGTACTGTTGTAAGTGTGTTGTAAAAAGTGTTGTAAAGAGTGTGCTAGTTTGAGCTTTGATGCGAGATGCACGGGAATTCCTGAGCCGAGGTGCATGGGATGAAAATGCAGTGTGTCTTTGTTTTAGTCATCAGTACAACTAGATGGGAATTCCTGGCAGATTGCAGTTATCTCCCTGAACGTTGAACGATATGCATTTAATAGTTCTGCGATGTATTATGAGGGTGTAATTCGACGTGATTTGAATAAAAAACGAGTGACTTGAATTGCAAGCTTTATATAGTGGGATGATGTTATATTTGAATAATAGCCGAAACATACGCCATTTGCAGCGTTTCGCGACATTTGTTGCCAGAAAATGGTAATTAATGGGAATTTACTGAATCATTTGTCTAAAAAATTATGCAAAATGAAATCATTGAAAACATTATTTTTTATTATACTAATTCAAAATCATTTTCTATCTGATGACATAAAAAATGGATGTTTTCAAATACCTCAGATTTTTACTCGATGCGTTTCTACTTATAAATATTGCATTTTATCATCAGTTTTTGGTGAAAAAGTTTTAGTAAAGTACAAGTTTGCCACAAATTACAGCGTCAATCTTAATTTAAGAGTTGACCGTGAATGGAGAACTAATAATAAACGAAGGTATTTTATAAGATTATTTAATGCGAGGTAAAGGGAGACGCTATATGACATAATACTAATTAAGTTTCATACTCTGTCTTAATAAAGAACATTTGTAATTTAGGTCAGAGAGCTAACTGTATAGTTGTAGAATATACATGAATAGGTCAGACCTTTGGCTTATGCAGTGTTATTAAATATGATTTGCCTAAGTTTATATAGTGGGCATAGACTTAAGAATGGCATACACAACAATTACCTTGGCAATCAGTCTATTCATACTAACTTCCCAGAACCCCAGGGGCCAATGGGGTTTCTCCCTTAAGGTGTTTTACCCAAAGAATGCCACACAGAAGTACAGTGAAAACTGTATTAAGTGACCGTCCGCGGGACCGGCATAAAACGGTCGCTTAGACAGGTGGTCGCTTAATACAGTGAGTGTACTTATATACCGAAAATGTTCGGGACCGCCGAAAGGCGGTCGCTTAAGACGAGTGGTCGCTGTATACGAGTGGTCGTTAGAGCAGGTTTCACTCTACGTAATAAATTCCTCATCAGAGAGATTTGTTCGTTTGTCCGTTAAGATTAAGGTTATGATAACGAGAGGTGTATGGTATACAACATCGCTCACTTTGCTTGGAGACTAAGGGCGATACATGCCGCCCCCAGAGGTGCTGCGCTGGACGTCCCCTGAAACTCCAGCGTGCAGTCGTGGTGCAAATCAGTTGTGACCTGAGGAGTGGGTTAAGGAAGGCATTAAATCGCTTCACCCATCGAAATTTATGTATGGATATATGCGGGAGAACGTCTGATGTGTAGTTTAGGTGGTGAAGCATCATACTGGTCATTGCTGAGTGGTTGGCTTGAAGCCCACAAAAGGAGGGATTTTTACTGCCTTTTCCTCCACTGTTATATACCAATCATGATGGCTAGCCCCCCTCTCAACCCACCTATTCATTAAATTCGAATAAATTTTTTTCAGTAATCGTTCGATAGAATTTTTAAATTGTACCAAGACTGAGGGCGCGGTTAATACATCAAAAAAAGACCACGCAGATTCGCGTCTGCTTGTAGAAGTAGAAAGGGGCATGATGAGTAACATCCAGAAATATCGTGGAGATGAACACCATGGAATTAACATGATTAACTCTTTCAGTGCTAATAAAATTTTTGTATTGTTTCCCCAGTGCGGAATAAATTTTTTTTTTAAGTCATTTTCTGTAATGCGAACTTTTTTGGTTTTATTTCTGTTAACTTCGGTATCGCTATCAGAACTTGAATTATCATCGTCGCTCGATTCTAAATGAAAATCCGACTCAGTGTCGGCTATAATCACATCTAGCGCTTCCTTAGTTGACTTTTTCGCCATTATAACAGTAATTTGACAATTACTACAAGTTAGAATAGATTATAAAATCGCTAAATTTACGTCAAATCCCAATTGTCGGCCAT
>WURV02198547.1:0-11813 GCA_011762755.2 Epimenia babai
ATCAAGTTTCGCAACTCAATCTTATCAACTTGAGAACCACCGCCTCTTCAAATGTGCGAAAAATAGTTTACGTTATCCCAAGCATAACCGGGGCTTACCTAATGATTAATTAAAACGGGCGCATAAAAAACAGCGAACATACACTCAAGATGTAGCGTAGTCTCTTAGACTTATCCCATAACAATGCTGTGCCACATCTGCTGTTCCAATAGGAATGTAAATCAGAATTTCTGAATAGCTAATTCTTTACTGATAATCAAACTTGCGGACAAGGAATAAAGTTTTTGGAAAATATCAATTGGCAATATCGGTGATATATAGGTTGACTAAACGACAACCCATTCATATAGGCAGAACAAATGAGCGCACCATGCCCTTCAATTCCATCCAGAGGAAGATCGACATCTATCTGATCCCAGATTTTAGTATAACTCGTTTCACCCGGGTGTGCTGCCCAGACCTGGACAATAGTATCAGAGTTAGAAGAGATGCCAGGAACAATTCTATACATTACAGTATCCCATCCGCCGGACCAAGCCCAACAATGGTCTATCTCACTAGGCCAATCACAAAAACCACTTTCATTACCCGGCTGGTTTCCGCCGCCCGGTGTGTCGTAAGCCATTGGCGGGCTACCACTACGATACATAGAAAAATAGTTTTGCCCATACGAAGTTCTGCCGCTAACAGTTACTATTTCTTGGCTTGTAAGGGATCTATCAGCACGAGTAAAGTAAAATAGCTTACCTCCATTTGGCTGATTCACTCTTTCTGGATCCATTTTTATACGAGCCTGGAAATAGTATTCAGTACCGTCAAAAACATCTGCCGGATGAGAAGCATGGTATGATTGGTGTCCGTAATAACCACGTCGCCACTGTTCTGTTTGGCTGCCTCCCTGCGTGGGTGACCAAGCATTCACCTGAACTGTTCCATTGGCAGCAGGATCATCTGCAGACCTTCCGTTACCAGAAAGGGCACTATATGGTCTCCACCAGACTGCCCCCTCGCTGCTACCCGCCGGTCGATATAGCTCAAGACAAGATCCTGTGATGCCGTCTGATGTCAACCGCCGAACGGTGCCTGGTCTACCCAAATCATTCGGATCATTTCCAACTCCACCAGCCCATCGAAACGCATCAACTTCGGCATCAGTACGAAAATCATGAAACCAGACAACACCAGGATCGGAGATGCGATGTTGCCAATCCAGCTCTGCATCAACATTAGGGCACAGTATTTGACTATCAACTGAATCCGTCAATGGAGGACAGGGCGTGGCAGCATTCGCCCGAGCAAGGAAAATCGCTGCCGCAGAACCTGCCGTGTTAACAATAAAATCTCGACGTTTCATTTGCATACACCACATTCTGAATTTGATACACTATCGTGCAAGAAGTGTTGATTTAGAAGTCTTCGCAGATCATTTCGCCATTTCGCGACCTGCCCGGAAAAGGAATTGGAAAAAATCATATAGTTTTTCTGTACATATGTCTGTTTCGTCCATCTCAGCTTATGGAACTCTGCTTTTCCTATAAAATCCCAATATCTGATGCCATTATCTATAACATTCATAAATACTAATGATTTCAGAACCGCACCCGGCGAATACTTTGAAAAACTGACATCAAAGCTTTCTTTTAGGTCACAGTAAACATTTCCAATTTTTACGCCATAAATATATGCAATTGGCTGACCATCTAAATTCAGCGTATATCCGACTCTATTACAGACCGGCTCATTTGTACCAGCCAATTGAGAATGAAATTGCTGCTGTTCAGAATTTAGATTAATCGATGTCCCTGCCTGCGCTTTCCAGGATGTCGTTTCTACAGCCTGATACGCATCGATAAACTCACCTGCATTTTCTGGGAGCTTATATTCTTTAATTTCAAGAGCCCCCAGTTTCTTTAGCTCTTTTGTACTTTTCTTGATAGTGTGCCTGTATTTTTTTGCCAGACTTGCATTCATTTCTTCCCAGGAAGAAGGGAATTGAATATACGGTATATGCTCCACCTCACGTGCATGGTGTGATAATTTTGACTTCGATAAGCAGTGCAGCAAAATTTCTTCAGACACACTGCCTGCCACCAAATTCAAATTAAACACATCCCAATCAATCGAACTACGAGACAACATCTCATCTATCAAAGTGATCGCATTATCATGCCCACCACTACCGATAACAAATCCTGCCCTCCCTGGATAAAGATCCTGTATTAAACTTAGCTCACGAACTGAAGGCCATTTACCAGACACGCGAGTACAACATGGAATAATAACGCTTTTGTTTGTGTCGCTTACGTCTGCATATATTCTAGGCTTCCGATGGTGCCCCAGAATTTCATGTACAAGCTTAGTCACGCCGAAACGGCAAAATGGGCCAAGTCCAAATGGAATACATGCTTGCTGCCCTACAACATTATCCCACGTCTCAGAAAAACCTGCGCACTCAGACCAATCGTCATATACCCGAAGACTCATTCTACCGTCTTTAATCAAAGAGCTTCGGCGTACTAATCATGTGCCTGTCAATCCCATTATCCTTAATATTGAGCTTGCATAACTGTAGGAGACTACACACCCAATATTGGTAGTTTATAAACGTATACTGGCCCTTTATGATTGTTTGCCGCAACCAATGCGCTTTGACCATTGCCCATATCTTCAATAATATTAAATTTCGAATAGATACCACGATTATTCGGGTGTTCTGTCGTCGGTGTCGACCCTCCTGCCGGCACAATGTCACTCCATACAAAATCGCCAGAAAACGGATCATCCGGCACAGTTAGCTTCTTCAACTTTTTACCATAAGTATGATGGTAAGAAATGATTGACTTGGATGCCTTGTGGTACACCGCGCCGCTGCCAGCAAGAAAACCATCGGGGCCACCAGTCGTGTTCCGTGAAACCATACCGCTTGTTGGATTGTTCAAATCCAGAAGCCATACTTTTTTGAAAGCAGGGGCTAATATAATCCAAACACTATTAACAATGACACTTACACTCCATTTAAGGTGTGTTGAGCTAAATTTATCCATTGCTTCCGGGTATCGGGTTATCTCCCCTGTTAACGAGTTAACCGAAAAAAATGGAAAGGGTGGGTTGTTTACAGTAAAAGTGCAGCTAGACCACAGCTCTCCAGTTGCCGAATCATAAGCGGTGCTGCTTGATTGCCAGTCCGCATTTGACCCGGGCCTAATAAGATTTTCGACGCCAAGACCATGATATTTCCAGGGCGTCTGTGCGGCCGGTATAGGAAAAGGCCCATTACCCAAAGTGCCCCGATCAAAAGACCAAACTGCTGTACTTTGATTCCCATTTAACCATTGGCCAGTCATCCCAAGATACCAAACACGACCTTGAGCCCACATGCAATGCGACCATCCATGCACAGAGCGCGGCTTACCATCTGGATACATTGCCGGACCATTATTGGTGTCATTTGCATCGATATTTGTAGATGGGTCTGTTAGGCGAACCCAGATTGGATCGTCACGCTTCAATGCGCATGCGTAAACTTCATTGCCACCGTAATCTGTATGCCCACCATTTGCTGCCAATATCAGTTCGCCGTGGTCTTGATCAACGCATCCTCCAGTCCAAGCATCAATTATCGCATTATGGCTACCCGAAATCGTCGAAGGCGCCACATCAAAAAGGGAGTTGCTAACTGGAGCTGCCCAAGTGCCGTCCTGCATCGAAAGAAACCAACCAGGTGCATTTCCTGGGTGGCAAACAGGGTTATCTGTTGTATTTTGCTCTGGCCAACATGGTAATTTTGCTTGCGAGGTGCCACTCGCTAATGCAGCTACTACCCCAGTAGTTTGAGCAAGGAAATCTCTACGTTTCAAGGATTGTCTCCAATTAGCATCAGCGGACGACTATAGCGAACACAGACCAATTGGCGTGTATTCGTGAAATTAAATAGCTGCAACCCCTGCCGCTACAACAGTACGAGTATACTACCCAATAATAGTACGAGTATGGGGTTATAACTATTTAGATTCCTAATGTTCATCAATCAAAAACTACCACCCATCTGATCATAAGCAGTAAGTGCCGACCGAATCACCACATCATCGAACACTAGCTTTGGTGAGAGAGGTGGCCCCATTTGTCTGAACAGTTACTTCGAATCTCTAAGTGGATTCACAGTCCGGGTTATGCTGCCTGAATTACAGGCAATGAGTCGAAGTAAATATTATCGGGCATCACAACTGATGTCGAGCAATAGCATTGCCTAATATGAACTGAGCCCAAGGGAAGCGGTCGTTCCGCTAAAGAAATGAGTCTGACTGTAGTCGGCGCAGATGTTCACTATATGTAGGATGCCCCCCAATCTAAAGACCCTCGATCAGCTCAACGCGTTCATCAAAGGCAACTAAACAGTTGCCTTTGATGTGTCCGGGAGCAAAAATGATCGCTACCGATGAATTCAACGCGGACTGGCCCGTTTTGGTTATTTATTGCCGTCTCGTCGCGATAAGGGCGTGCTAATTCGCTATTTGTGCAAGGTGTCCGGTTATTCGCGTCGACAGCTGCCCCGTCTGCTAAAGCAGTACCGAGATAGTGGCCACCTCAGGCGGCGATAGACCACTGCCAAGGGGTTCAAGAACCGCTGCACCGATAAGGATATCCTCCCTAGATGAGCTCCACAACACGCCCTGCGGCCCGGTCGTCAAAAAGCTATGCGGGCGTGCCTGGCAGAGCTTTGGCGAGGCGGAGTATGAGCGCCTAACAGGCATTTCCGTCAGCCACCTCTACAACCTGCGACAGTCACCCCGCTACCGGCGCCACAGGTGGTCTATCGAGACCATCCGTTCGCGTTCCTCATCCATCCGCGAACGCCGTAGACCACAGCTCAACAGGAGTCCAGGGTATATCCATATCGATACCGCCAACCAAGAGGATCACCCCCTAAGTTTATCGGAGGCTAATAATCTTGAGAGAATTAACCAATGACCACAAAACCCCCTTATTCTCCCGAAGTCTGGGAATGCGCTGCTCGGTTGGTGTTGAGTACCGAACATGAACACACTTCGCGGTCGGCGACGATCCAGTCAATAGCGGCAAAGAGTTGGAACGAGAAAACCGTGAACTCAACGGGCCAATGAGATATTACGCAATGCGGCGTTTTTTTTCGTCCAGGCGGAGCACGACCACAAAGTCAAATAATGGTGTCTTGTATCGACCAGCACCGAAACGACCACGGTGTCAAGCCGGTCTGCGCCGTGTTGGCGATCGCGCCGTCGACGTGTTATCAGTTAAAAGCCTTTAGCGATCGCCAGAGACGCGATCAGCTTGTGCCCAGCGGGATAACAGGCTGACATCAGCACGTATGGCACGACAACCACTGTATGTATGACACGCGTGAAGTCTGGAAGCAGCTTAACCGAGAGGCCATATAACGTCCCGCTGCACTGTTGAACGCCTGATGGGTGCCTTAGGATTACAAGGTGTATGACGCGGCAGATGATGTAAAACAACGGTTCGAGCGTACATCACCGAGAAGCCAATGGATCTTGTGCATCGGCAGTTTACAGCGACACGACCGAACCAGTTATGCGTAGCCGATATCACTCACTTCGCCACTTGGTTGGGCTTTGTGTTCGTCACCTTTGTGATTGATGTATTCTCGCGCTACATCGTCGGCTTGCGTGCACTGAAAACACCACAGGCCGATCTGGTACTCGATACGTTGGAACAAGCCTCGTGGACCAGAGGCAAACCCAAAGGTGTCGTTCATCACAGTGACCGCGCCGGTTTTAGCGCGTCGTGGCAGTGCGGATGACTTCTACGACGATGCCATGGCGGAAACTATCAACGGACTTTATAAAGCTAAAGTGACCCACAAAGACGGACCGTGGAAAAACCCTGATGACGTGGAGCACACAACACTATCGTGGGTGAGCTGGTTCAACAATCAGCGACTGCTGCAACCCATCGGCGATATACCACTCGCAGAATCTGAATTGCTGCATTACCGAACCGGGTCAAGTAATGTCGCTTAACTCAAGTAAAACTTGCCTTCGATAAACCCGAGGTGATTCAGTTTTTTTGTGGCTGTTTTGTGCACTATCCTGCACGATTTGGGGATACTTATACATTAAGATCGCTGCTATGTTTTTTTCCGGGCCACCCCTGAGGGTTTATAGTACAATTTGGGTATTGCCGAGTGAAAGCACCAACAGCAGAGGCGATTCAACTTTGGCAACAGCTTATTGATGGCTTAGAAGTTCTCCAGCATGAATATATATTACCCTGGTCTAAGAGCATTTTCAGCGCTATGCCTTTTTTTGTTAACTCCTGTAATAGGGCACACCTACACATTTGTGCCAACTGATATTGAGTGGGAGACTTGGCCTCCGCACTGTAAAGCAGTTTTTGTGGACTGGGTTCCACATGGTAGAACCTCAAAATTCTCTACCGATGTTACTTCTTCAGATAGGGCTGCGTATAGTGCATGGAAAAGCCAAGGGGTGGAGGGCTTGCATCACTACTGTGCGGGTTCGGTTTATTTGCAAAGAGCTATTTTCGAAAGAGATGAAAGGCGAAGATCACTGTTACTAAGAACCGCAAGGAATGAAACTGAATATACCTTGGTTCGTTCCAATAGATCGAGCTCACTGACAGTAAATGTAGCAGTGCAAATGGCTCATATCTTGTATGAGGAAAAAAAATTCGAAGAGGCTCTGGATTTAATGCTCTCAACAATTAATTTACAACCAAATTCCCCAAACGTATATTCTGCAACTGCAATCATACAAAGAAAAATAGGACAACTGGAAAACGCCAAAAAAACATTATTGGATGGATACAGAGTTACCAATGGAAATTCCTCTGAGCTAGCCTACAATTTAGGGCTTATTTCACTTGAGTTAGGCGAAATGGATGAAGCAGAGTTTTACGCAAAAAAAGCGTATCAGCTAGGCCACCCACTGCCTGGCCTAAAATTAAAATTGCAGAAACATGGCCGAATGCAATAACGATTAGACGTCGTATTTTATTGTCACCCGATAGCAATCATAAGTTGGATCTAAATAAAACTCCAAAGGCAATAATATGGAATGAAAAATATGCTCTTTGTATTTCACAGTGGTTATTGAAGTAATTATCAAGCAGGATTATGCAATCTGGTTTATTACAAAAGCTCTGGGTCTGAAACCTGGCCGACACTAAAGGTATCTCTAAAACGCACACATAGATATTGTGCTTAATATTTAAATGGATCGTTAATATTTAAAATATAGGCTTTTACCTTCTTTTTTTAGAAAAACAAGATCCCCAAAAACTAACTTGTTCAACCGTAATGTCACCCCATCCAGAATTAGATATATCCATGCTAGGATTTTTCCATCGGGGAAAATCGGGAAGAGTCATAAGACATGATACCACTTTGACATATAGCTGCAGAGGAGCTATATATCATGTTCTTAACGAGTTACCATATGATATAAGGCGTGAAGTGCTAGTGCCTGCATTTCACTGTCCCACTGTAGTCGATCCGGTTGTATTTTCCGGATATACGCCCAGGTTCTATGGAATTACTCCTGAACTCTCTATAGATTTCTCGGACCTGGAAAAGAAAGTCACGGATAACACACGGGCAATAATAATTGTAAACTTCTTCGGGTTTCCTGCAGATATCGAACCCATTAGATCACTTTGCGAGAATCGTTCCATTTTGATCATCGAGGACTGCGCCCATTCGTTCCTCAATACCGCACCGCTTGGCCTGGCTGGCTGCCGAGGTGATATTTCCGTTTACAGTTTTAAAAAGCTTGTGCCGTGTCAAACCGGGGGCGGGATATCCTTAAATCACGATTCAACATCTACACCACGAAACTTACCCACTGTGCCGGTTTCTGAATCCTTGAAAATACTCAAATACCTTTTTAGTGAAGTGTTGGATAGCTGTGCCAGTAAAAGTAATATCGTGAAAAAAATATTGACCATCCGACAGAAGCTAAAATCAGCCCGCCAATCAACACAATCCACTTCTGCTGAACGGATAACAGAGTTTGAATATCCATTCGTAGAAAGACTGGAATCTTCTCGCATACCATGGTTCGCAAAGCGACTGCTTTTAGCCCATAATTTTCAAAATATTGCCGACAAGCGTCGCCAAAATTACCTGGTTGTACTGGATATGCTGAAGGGCAATAAATTACTAACGCCGGTGTTTAGAGAGTTACCGGATAGCGTTGTCCCGTGGGCCCTGCCCGTCACGATTTCCAATCGATCAAAATTTGACATTCAACTTCGAAAGTTGGGAATTCCTGTCTTCACGTTTGGTGAAACTTTGCATAAGTTGATTCCTGCCTCCGACAGCAAACAAGCTGAAACAGAGACATCAATTAATACTGCGTGGAAGCTATCAAAGACATTGCTATGCATTCCAATACATCAAAACCTTGAGAATAATGAGGTCAAACACTGGCGGCATGCGTTTACCCAACTGACTCAAGAAATATAGTTCTTCTCCAATTGTCTCTAATGCCTGATCAAAATTAGCTTACCGTATATGGCGCACCACCACGAAGATTCAAAACAAAAGGTATTGATGGTTGCCTTTCACTTTCCTCCGTTACAGGGATCCAGCGGAATGCAGCGTACACTTGGTTTCGCGAGGCATTTACCCGACTCCGGGTGGACACCGATAGTTCTTGCGCCTAGTATCAGGGCATATGAGAAAATCGATAGCCGCCAAGCAAGTCTGATCCCAGAAGGACTGCTTGTCGAGCGAAGTTTTTGTCTCGATTCGGCAAGACATCTAGCGTTTCGAGGGCGATATCTAGATTCACTGGCGATACCCGATCGCTGGATCAGCTGGCTTCCAAGTGCAATATTTACCGGTGCTATGGCTATTTGGAAGCACCGACCCACGATGCTCTGGTCAACCTATCCGATTGCATCGACACACATCATTGGATGCTGGTTATCGCGCATCACGGGAACTCCCTGGGTAGCCGATTTCCGCGACCCCTTGGTTGAAAAGGATCCTAGAACCGGGGTTCTTGCGCCACCAGATCCACGCATTCGCAATGCAAGACTGGATATTGAAAAAAAGTGTGTCAAGCACGCCACCGCACTGGTTTTTTGTACGTCTAAAGCACGAGACATTTGTCTATCGCGCTATCCAGAGCTGAATATATCCCGCTGTCATGTTATTTCGAACGGTTATGAGGAGCACGTGTTTCAGATTGCGAAATCACAGCTAAACAATAACTCGCAAGCGGCGGCAACTGCAGACCGTGCCCTCACTCTTCTACACAGTGGGACCATTTATCCCACCGCCGACCGCGACCCCGGGCCGTTTTTTGATGCTGTTGCCAAGCTGAAGCAAAGTAATTTTCTAGACGCAAAAACACTACAGATAAAATTGCGAGCCACCGGTCATGACGAAGTTATTCGTACAATGCTGACCAAGCGAGATATCGACGATATTGTCTCGCTGCTCCCTTCCATACCGTATACTGAAGCACTTACAGAAATACTCAGCGCGGACGGTTTGTTGTTATTCCAGGGTTACACCTCCAATCCGGCGATTCCCGCCAAACTGTATGAGTACCTGCGCGCGTACCGACCATTGCTTGCCATGACCGACTCGGAAGGGAGCACCGCCGAATTGTTACAAAACCTCAGCATCGGAGTACAGGCTCCGATCGAGGACAGCGGCAAAATCGCCGATGCACTACACGCATTTATCCAAGACATACGCAGCGATCAGCCCGTTTGCGCAAACGAGAATGACATTAAACAGTTTTCGCGCCAAGCTCTGAGCGGTCAGCTTGCGTCACTGTTTGATGCTATTTCGAACCGAAACGTTTAGCAGTCATATGCCAACAAGCAAACGTAACCTCCGCATTGAGATTACATCGTGGCAAAACGCCGATGAGTCGCTACTGAGTACTTGGCAACAACTCGGTCAGTGTTGCAATGCAAACCCGACCTTGCTGCCCGCCTGGATGCGGCTGGTTGCGGATGCTCACAGTAATTATGATCAGGTTGCACTGCTGACTGCCAAAGAAAAAGATCGGGTCACATTTCTTGCGCCCGTTATTACATCATATAGTCAGCATGCGAAGTTGCAACTACACACCCTCGATCTGGTAGCCAATATTTCGGCTTACCACAACGCACTGGTTACGTCCGTTCCCGTCGAAGAGGCGCTGGGAATATTAATAAATTATGCTCATAAGCAACGTATCGATTGTGTATATCTCGCAGGCGTGGATGATAATAGTACACTGGGCCAGCTACTCGGCGGAGAAAGCCCGCCGCCAACGTGTCATATTGTGACGGAAACCAGTGAAGGAAGCCCCTATCTTCCACTAACGGAAAGCTGGGATGAGTTGGTCAGCAGCAAAGCAAAGAAATTTCGATACAAACTGAGAAAGCGCAATGAACTATTGGAACGCGACGATATTTCAATGCGATGGCTAAACACGCCAGAAGATTGTCAAACACTGCTCGATTGCATGCGCGAGGTAGAAGAATTCAGTTGGAAGAAAGAAGCAGGTCATGCAATTTTTGATAATCCCGCCGAAGCAAGTTACCACTGTGCACTGATCCCCTTTCTTGCCAAGCGCGATGCCTTACTCGCAAATGTACTTTATCTGGACGAACAGCCGATCGCTTACAATCTGTGCTCCCACTGGGATAGCTGGGTAGGTCAGCTCAAGACGTCCTTTGATATGCGCCATAGCAACCTGTCGCCCGGTTCATTAGTGATCGATAAAGCGATTCAACAGGCTATCGCGCTGGAAGCAGGCGAGTTTGATTTTTTAGGTGACACCGACCAACACAAGCTTGCCTGGAGCAAGCATATTCGCTATCACTGCAACTACTATTTGTATTTGAAGTCCCGATGGAAGGGCAATCTGGTGGGAACGGCAAAGGCATGGAAAAAACGTTTAGCAAAAGCATAGATTGCCAGAGTCACATACAACTAGTCCGGTGATGGATTTTCCGCAGGCTTTCCTTTAATCAGTCTTATACCACGCCGTAGCCAGTCGTAAAATCCACTAACCTCGGCAAGAAACTCAATTTCACTCACCTCCTCTGAATCGAGAAAGCGATTCAGAGCCAGCTGCGGCGTGCGATGTGTATTTCTGCCACTGTCACAAGTTACTGCGCTAACTACACCGGCCTCCTGTAGAGGAGGCCAGCTGGCTGGCTGCCATTGTCCGCTCGGGTAACAGAAATGCTCCAGACTCTCACCGCAATGAGGATTGAGTGCCGCACGATTATCAGCCAATTCCGATTTAGCCCGCTCATAATTATCTGGCGGAAATACATGGCGATGCGTATGCAGTTGGATATTTATACCTTTGTTCTGTAAATCATACAGCTCATTTTCGTTCACCATACTGAGGATACGTGTGTCAACGATTTCGTCATAGCTCACCTGAAGCGTATTGCAGAGCTGACAAAGCAACGCTTGGCGCGCCGCCTCGCCATCACAGCATTTTTCTCCATAATCACTGATCAATTCACACAACGCACCCGGATCATTTGCCGCAGTGAGCTTTGGATCGATATCCAAAGAGCGAACGGCCTCGGTAATAGCCGGGTCTGAAAGTGTTGTCTTCCAAAAAGCATACTGCACTGCAAGTTGGAATACCGGATTTTGTTTTTGCATGTAGTAGCTAGTCACATACAGCGTGGAACGAAAATCATGCGCCTTCATGATGGGTGCCGCCTCAGATAGAGTGCTGTAAAAACCATCGTCAATGGTGATGGCGACCGTACCCGGCTGTAGCGACTTTGAACGGCACTCCTCAATTGCCTGTCGTATATCAACC
>WURV02198558.1:0-11812 GCA_011762755.2 Epimenia babai
GCTTTTGCCTGCTTGTAGGTCATCCACCGCGGATCGTCATGCCCCTGCATGGAGAGCCAGAAGGAATTGATCCCCTGATAGTTTTTGCCAGTTGTGGGATTGAAAGGGCTTTCAAGGATCAGCGTTTCCTTCCAGGGTTTCACCCAAGGGGCGGTTCCCTTTTCCATCTGCTCAATCATTTCCTGGGCGACCTGATCGCGAAAGAGGGTTGATTTGCTCATTCTATCTCTCCCTCAGTATGATCATCTGTCGGGAGATCCTCACCCATGATGACAAGACCGTCGGCATCAACGTCCGAGAGCGAATCAAGGGCGTCTGTTGGATAGAGGGCTTCTTCCTCAAAGGCTCCCATGTAATCGGCGAGATCAGGATCAACAGCGGGCTGTTTGCCCTCATGGGCCAGGCGCTCAATCTCGTTGGCCCGTTGTTCCAGGCTTTCAGTGCTGTCCGGATTGAGGTCCGGGTCTGGAATAAAAGCTTTGGTCATGGAAGATTTCCTTTCCTTTTTAAAACTGTGCCCGTCACAGTTTTTCTGTCGTCAAAAAAACAAGTGGTCAGTCCTGCAAAAGCTCTCCAGTTACAGGATCGTGTGGGTCTTGTTCTGCTGTTTTGGGGCTGTGCTGTTCCTTTGCATCCCCCGGACTGATCCCTTTTGGCATGTGCGGCGGGGCGATTTGGGTGCGCTCCAGCAGTGTCTTGTCCTGGAAGTAAAGCGCCTGGTTGCCCAGGACGGGATTGCTGCCCTGGATCAGTGTGATAACTTCACCAGGGACGGCTGGCTTGACTTCGGTGTCCAGCTTTTGCAGGCGCAGGACCTCATCGGCCGTCAGCAAAGGTCTTGCAACTTCAGACAGGCTTTCGGAGCCTTTGCTGTTCGCTGATGCAGAGTGTTTGCGCTGGATGAGTGTGGTTTTGCCGCAAAGCCTGGAGATCTTCTCGGCCGTTTCGTCATCACTGGCCGTAAAGGCAATTCTGACGTCGGAATTGCTGAAGATGGAATGTTCCCTGCCGTAATATTTGTTGAGCTGCTTGATGTCCTGAATCACACAGTAGGATTGAATGCCATATCCGCGCAGGTAAGGCAGAGCCGTTTCGAACTTTTCGAGCCGCCCCAAAGAGGTGAATTCGTCCAGCATGAGGAGCAGGCGGTGTTTTTTGCCGTGTGCGTCCTTGCCTTTGCTATGGTCCATCTTGGTACAGAGCTTGTCCAGGAGCTGTGTCAGGACAATGCGGGTGTAGGGTTTGAGGCGTACAATATCCGTTGCCTCAATCACCAGATAAAGCGCGGTTGGCTTTTGCTGATTGACCAGATCGTCCATGGTAAAGCTTGATCTGGCGCTGACCTTTGCCAGATGGGGATCGCCGAACAGTCCAAGGGGTGTAGAGGCATTTTTGTGAATGCCTGTTCTGGTCTGATGCGCCATATCGCGCATGGAGAGTGCCAGGCCATGTATGTTTTGATTGGCGGTCTCGGTGCCGTGTTTGAAATCAAGCATGCCCTGTGTCAGGGCGTTGAAGATTTTTTCGGTTTTCTTTTCCTCGCCTGAAGCCTCGGCATCGTTTTTTTGCAAGGTTTCCAGAATGCCGTTGGTGTTCATGAAGCTGTAGAGGTCATGAAAGTTGGCGTTTCTCTTTTCTGTCTTTCTGATTTTGTGACAAACGTGCAGGAGGCAAATCCAGAGCCATTCATAGGATGAGGTCTTCCAGAAATCGCCTTCTGTGCCTTTGCCGGCCGGATCCACAACCATTGTGGCCAATGCCTGGCAGTCGGAGACCTCGTGGTCTGTGCCGATGCGGATCTGATCCAGAGGATTGTACGCAACGGAATTTTCCGGATTGCCCGGTTGCAGGAGCAGAATGTTGTGGCCCAGTTGCTTTCTGTATCCGGCTGTTTTTGCAAAGTTCTCGCCCTTGATATCCAAGACAAAGACGGACTCCTGCCATTGCAGGAGTGTTGGCAGCACCAGCGAAACACCCTTGCCGGTTCCCGTTGGACAAAAGGCCAGAATATGCTCCTTGCCCTGATAATAGAGCGGTTTGACCGATCGGCCTTTTTTCATACCGCCAATGACAAGGCCGGAGGGCTTGAAGAGGCGTTTGCTTTTGATCTCTTTCAGGCTGGCCCAACGGGCTGATCCATGGGTGTCTTTGACCTTGCGGCCCCCGATCAGGGTTGTGGTGCTGGCGCGTGAGAGCAGTGCGATTTCAAGCGCCATGACAGCAACACCGGCAATGATCACATAAAGAGCGGAGCGCCACAGGTCGTAAGGGTAGCTGGCCTTGTTCGGATAGTAGGTTTTAAAAAACCAAACCCAGTGATCCTTCTCGAAGGGGACAAAGCCGGACTGGAGATACCAGACGTAAGGAACAGCACAGACCATCACAAACAAGGTGCCAAAGAGTAACAGGGATTTAAGCGGTTTTGACATCGGCTGTCTCGCTTTCGTTTCGGGGCAGGCTGGGGGCGATGAAGGCAGGGCCATCAAGGAGTTCTGTCAGGGTCGCGAAATCCGCGTTAATCAGAGGGCGCCCCAGGATCAAGCCGCAAAAGTCGGCAGACAGATCACGGGGCTGGAGTGTAAAGCAAAGGCCTTTGTCGGGATGGGTGCGGGGGGCAACCGACCAGTCAAGATTGAGAGCAGTATTGCCAAGCAACCATTCCAGCCTTCGGGCTGTTGTATCCGTTGCTTCAAACAGGACATAGGGAGCGCCATAGCCCAGGTGTCCCTGACAGCAGGCAATGGTTTTGATCCCTGTACCCGGTTTGTTCATCGCGCCAATCAGGGGACGAATTTTGGGATCAATGACGGCTTTTTGCCAGTCGTCTTCGAGTGAAGATTTTTTGAAGATTATCCTGAAATCAGCCAAAGTAAGGACAGGAGCTGCTTTGATGATGTGGTGTGTCAGCCTGCAAAGCGGGCGGATGATTTCGTAGAGGACGCCGCCAATAAACATGCTGGCTCCTGTTGCGATCAGCGCTGTGGCGAACAGCAAGAGGGCTTCGGGCAGGGTGATCGTGTCCCAAGAAAAGGGGCTGTTTGTGGAAAAGCTCAGTGTGGTTGTCTTCCCAAGCTCCTTGAGACAAAAGAGCGACAGGACACCCAGGCCGCAGGCCAGAGCAGCGCCCTGATAGCGTCCTGAAGCACCGATATAAAAGGTGCCGTGGATAAAAAGCATCATTCCGTAGACAATGATGGATATTCTGGATATCCGTTCGAGCAGTGCAGGCAATTCCCCGAAGGAAAGCAGGTTTGTCCACCAAACGGTGGTGATGATCCAGAAGAGGAGGGACAGGAGGCCTGAAAGAGCAGGGCCGTGACAGGTTGGAGTGTGTTGTGTTTTCATGCTGTTGTCCTTTTTCTCAGATCCTTGAGTGCAACGCCCAGCTGTTCCGTGATTCGAAAACCCCTGAGCAGGGTGCGGTCGTTCTTTGGTTCGTAGATATCGCAAATACGCCGTTTGTCGTTTTCATCCCGGCCGAGCTGGATGACGACATCAATCAGTTCGCTGAGATACTGGCCGACCTGTTCCATCTTCTGGCCTGCAAAGGTGATGTTTTGGTCAAACTTGCGATAAATGGCCTTTTGGGGGCTTTCGGCATGAATGGTGGAGACAAATCCCGTGACACCGGTGTTGAGTGCATCGAGCGCAGCAAAGGCATTGGTGGTTGATATCTCGCCAAAGATGATGGCATCGGGTGTGGCGCGTTTGAGGTGATCGGCAATCTGCCTGTAGGTCAAAAGGGCATCCTTGCCGTTTTCATCCCGTGAGGCGATCAGGGAGACGCCATCGTAGAAGCGTTCGACTTCAAGCTCCGGCGTATCCTCGACGGAGATAACGCGCACAGAGTCCGGCCAGAATTTGAGCAACTGGTTCAAAAAGGTTGTTTTGCCGGTGTTGGTCGAACCTGAAATCAGCAGGTTCTGTCTTTGGCGCATGGCCTCTTCGATATAGGCATAAAGCTCCCCCTCCACAGACCAGGCTTCCCAGCTGATCTCAAAGGCATGCTTTGTGCGGATGTTCAGCGACAGGCCCTTTCGGGGTGTGCTTCCCATAACGCATTCAAAGCGGTGGCCTTCGGGGAGGGTTGTGGAGAGCTTCGGGCTGGCCTTCGGGTCGAACTCCAGGGCGTTGTAATTGGCAAGGCCCCGGCAGACCCGTTCAAGGACGTGCAGGTTCAAAGCCGTATCTTCCACAGTGATCTTGCCCTGCTCGCGATGCTCGATCAGAACAACGCCAGGCTGGCTCATCCTGATTTCAACAATGTTCGGATCATTGTAATGACGTGCGAGAGGCAAAAGCACCTGATTGAGGACAGGATCAAAGGTCATGGTTTCCGGTTTCTGCAAAAGGAATTCAGCAAAGAAAGCTTTAAGTGGGAGCAAGGCCCTTGCGCAGTCTTTGCCCGCTTTGCACAAGGGCCGCCCTTTCAGACTGGTTCGCTCTTACCAGCCCTCTGCCTGGTTCCAAGCATAGACAGAGGAGCCGCTGTAGGTGGCAGGGCAGGCAGGATTTTTCCATCTGTTCTTGTTGTATTCCGAACTGCCTACGCCAATTGAGCCATATCGATTGACGTATTTGGGTCCATAAAAAGCAGTCCGTCTTGAGTTTTGAGAATGACAAACGGCGGCGCGTGTGCTTTTGGCAGTCTGTTTGATTTTCGCGCCGTCTTCGCGCTGGAGGGTGCGGCTCCCCGAGTAGGTTCCGGACTTTGAGTGCCTGTGACTACAAAAGGTTTGTCCTGTGGCGGTTTGTGAGCAGCTGGAGTTCACATATTCCCAGGCTGTCTCACTTTGCAAGTGCCAGATGGGCTGTTGAATGATGGTTCCGCAGGCATCAAAAGGTCCTTGCGGAGTACCGGAGCCGATGTTTTTTTTGTATTCGGTCCCATCAGGCCGTTTGTAGACCTCGACTTTGGCAGTAATCCTGGTGACAGAGCAGCCGTTGTACTGGTTGTTGACAACATCATCCCGGGTTTCCTGAAATTCGTAGGGAATCAGGGGTGCGCCGGCCAGAACAACGGATTTGGCGATCTCAAAGGGGGTGCCGTCAACATCAATGGTCACGCTTGTCAATTCATAGGCGGCCTTGAGCTGGTCCTGATTGGAATAGCCGGAGACTGTCCTTGCGTGTTTGTAGCCCAGATCCGTGGCCTTCTGGCATTCGCTCACATAGATGCGCTTCGGGTTTTCGTAATAAAAGCGCTTGCGGCCATAAGAGACCCCATTGGCAAGATCGTGATCAAAGAGCCTGGGGTCCGAACAGCCCTCTGTTGTGGATTGAATGGTCAACTTCCCGCCCGTATCCGGTGTGCATTCGCTGATGTATTCGGAAACACCCTTGCGGGTGATCTCGATGCGTGATTGCAGCGTTACAGAGTTTGTCGGGAGATCAACAACTGGTGTGCAGATATCATTGCCGCCCTTTTTGTAGATTTTTTTGTGCGTGAATTGAAGGTCTGTCTCCAGACAAGGGGTGGCCTGGAAGATCGTTCCGTCCTGTTCGTAGACCCACGCCGCCATTTCCTGAGACCGACCCGCTGTAAAATCATGTTTGATTTTACAGCTGTCAAAGTTCTGCGTCATGGTAATGGCGGGCTTTTCATCTGAGGGCGAACAGTCGCGGACCTGTTCCTCAATCCCGTTGAGGCCGGAATAGACAAGCTTGCTTTGGGGAATTGCCTTTTTCTGTTCGACATTGATCGTTGTGGGGCAGACACCATGCTTTTCCGTGATGGGGAAGACCTTTTCCTGATCGGCCTGACACTCGGAGGCTTTCTGGTACTTGGCCTGGTCGTTGATGTAGAACCATTCAAAGTGTGCTGTCGCTGTTTTGGCCTCAATATCAACATCTGCCTTGCAGAACTGATAGTTCTTTTTCAGGGGAAATTTGGTCCCGCTGTCTGCACAGCTGCCTTCATCCTTTATTGTACCATCAACAATGTGCTGGACGCGGCTTTGCTGTGCTGCAATCTCCTGTGTAAAATCCACACGGACCTTGCAGCCCTCTGTTGTTGTGCGGAACTCTTCCTTTGGCTCTTTCGGGGCGGGGAGACGCTCGGGTGTTTTGTAATTGGAGGCCTGTTCATTCTGTGATGCATTGGAAGAGGGCTGTCCTCTTTCAGGGGTCTTGTTGTTTGCCCTGCCATCCTTGCCGTCTTCTCCGTCCTCGGTCTGCGCAGGCTCCTGCTCGTTGAGCTTGCGCAGGGCGGCAATCAGCTGCTCCCTGTTGCCGCCGACTTCAATTTCATCGGCCGAGGAGAGCTGTGCGTCTGCTCCTTCTCTGAAATCAAACTGGCTGGTAAAGGTTTCGGGGTCGAGTTCAGCGGATTTTTTATCCTTTTCAAGGCCCGTGAGGACCAGTTGCCCGATCTTTCGGCCGTTGACATCAACATAGCGTGTATAGCCCTTGATCATGACATCGGCCGTTGAAACATCCCCAGGCAGGTCTTTGACTTCCTTGAAGGTGAGATCAATCGGGATCACCTCGGTCTTGGAGACAGCTTTTGTCATCGCCGGTTGCGCCATGATGAGCTTTTTCTCAATGGCCTGCTGGAGGGAAGGCTGCTGCTGTTGTGTGTTTTGGGTCTGCCCTGTTGTTTGGGGCAGTGCCGGAGCCGTCGCCCCGACCAGGGCCAGTACAGAGACAGACAGCAAAACAAATCTTTTGGTCATTTCAATCATCCTTTTTTCATTTTTCAAAGTGCGCGTGTTGCACTTTTCTGTCGTTCAAGGCGGGGGAATGGCGGATCAGCCCTCAGATGCCTGCTGGTGATTTCTTTCTCATTTTGCTCCTTACTCCCTGTATCCGTTGAGCTTTGCGGTATCGAGTGCGGGGTATTGACCTTTTTCGGGGAAATACCAGTCGTAGCGCGGCCGGATGAGAACGCGGGTTCCCTGTGCAAGGCGGATGATGGGCTTGAGATCAATGGTCTGCTCCAAAGAGCTGGCGGAGATTTCGCCGAAGCGTTCGGAAAGATTGGCCGCAGCCTCCTGTGCCGCAGAGGCGGTGGTGTCATTTTTCTTTTTGCCGCCAGAGTTTTGTGCGAGAGAGGCCAGACCCTGAACCGTTGCAGAAATACCGCCGAGAATGAGGGCGCTCTGGTATTTCTCGAAAAAGCGCTTGTCGACTTCACCGGACAGACCGTTGTAGCCCTGCTGGTCACCTACAGCGGTGGCAAGCTGAACCAGCTCAATACGCTGGCCTCCGCTCAGAAGCCGATCGCACTCCAGCGCAAAACGGCTCGCAGCCTGATCCTCGGGGCTTTGATAGTTGCAGATCAGACGGGAGCCCTTGGGGATCAGAATATTGCGGCCGTGATAGCCAAAGGCGGGTCTGGCGACCTGGACAATGGTCTGACCGGAGCCATCACTGGAGAGCTGGGTGTTGATCCCGGTCTCCAGAATGCCGGTAATGTAGCGATCCGCGGTAAAAATGCGGCTGTTGTCCACAGGACCGCCCGCGGTTCGCTGTTCGGCCTCGTATGTGGGCGGATCGGGTTTTGGCTCTGGTGCCGGGGCAATCAGGGAGCCGGCTGGCGCATTGATCCCCTCCAGTGCGGTATAATTGAGCGCTAGGCCGTTTGCGAGCTGGCCCGAAGACACAGCTCCACGGCTCCTGCCATAGAGGCTTTGTTGCAGGGCGAGGACAACAGGGTCGGGCCTTTCCACAAGCGGAGGCTCGGGTTTTGGTTCAGCGCGGGGTTGCTCTTTGAGCGGGACCATGACTTCAACGGTCTTTTCGATGATAACCGCTGGCATGGGAGGCGGGGCCGCCGGCTTTTCCTTTTTGGGCGGCTTTGTAAAGCTCAGGGCTTCTCTGTCCTCTGTGGGGAGATCAGAGGGCCGGGGTGTATCCTGTTCGCAAAGACCAAGGGAGAGCCCCAGAGCAAGGACGGCTTCACAGAAAATGGAGGTCATAAGCGGCCCCCCGCCTTTTCCAGTTGCCTGTCAAATTCCTTGTAAAGCGGCGTAAAGCCGTTTTCTTCAAGGTCCTGCTGACAGGAGACCACCAGCAGAAACAGCAAGGTCACAATTATAAGGAACCCGATGACACGAGAGCCCATCCCCATAATGATACGAATAAGGGTCAACATCATCAGGCTCCTTTTGCGTTGTAGCGAATGCAGAGATAGCTCTGGCCACTTTTGAGTGTGATCAGTTCGCGTGTGCTTTCGACAATGAAGGTCCGCCCGGAAATGCGGGTGTTGACAACTTCATCAATGTCATCAACCACCACATAGGCCACCGGAAGCTCCAGAGAGCTGTCCCACTCATCGCCAAACTGGATGTAGGTAAAGTAATCATCCCGAAAGACCGCCTTTGGACGGATAACATCCTCTGATCCGTAAAGCTCGTAATTGGTCCAGCCATGAAATTTGTCCGGATCAACCGGGGCAGAGCGGATGAAATCCTTTTGCTCTTTGGCGGGCTCGCTCAAAGAAGCACTGTCCTCTAATCCGGAGAGCGCGCTTTGCTCTGTGAGATCAAGCGGCTGGAGCGTTTCATCGCTGGCTGTTTTGACAACAGGTTTGTCGCCCAGAACCGGTTTCCCCCGGATGATCACTTTCAGATCGGGAATGTTGTGTGAGTTGGTACCCTCGGCTCTGAGATAGAACGGCCAGACCGAACCGTCAGTGCCATAGATCAGCAGCGAGGTGTCCACGCCAAAGCGCTTTGGCAGGATCGTGACGATATTGTCGGCCCGTTTTTTGACCTCGAAGTTGGCGGCATCGCCGACATCAAAGGTGTGGATTTTGAGGGAGGGCGGGAGAATGACAGAGGACACCATATGCTCGCGGGTGCGCACCTTGTAGGTGCAGTCATCACATTGATCGTAAGCGTAAACGCCCTCTGTCTCAATGGAATCAGACCAGGCCTCCTGTATCTGCCCGCCGACCCAGACCCCGTTCGGCTCCGGACGGGAGAGGTGATCAAACTCGCCCTCAAGCTGGCGGTTGGCCTGGTCAATCCGCCCTTGTGAGACAGGAATGTCAGGCATGGGCTGCCTCTGCGGATTTTGTGCGCCCTGGGCAGAGGGGACAGGGCGTCCGTCCGGACCAAGGGCTGTGTATGAATAGGCCGATTGTACAAAGGCTGTCTGGCTGGCGAGAAGGCCAAGGACAAGTAGGGGAAGTGGTTTTTTCATCTCAGGTACTCCTGCTCAGGGTCGTTGCTGATGATGCGCGGGTTTTTGACGACCATATCCAGAATGCGAATCCCCAAGGGGTTGTCCTCGCGCTCTGCCTCGGAGGCCGTCTGGATTTGGGTGGTCATGTTCAGGTGGGCCGTCAGTTCCACGGACTGGTAGGGAACACCTTCGTAGGCATCGTGACGGATAAAATCGACCGTCCAGATCCAGAGATTGTCATCGGAGAAATACCGGACCAATTTGGCTGTTTTGATTTCAATGTCGCGTGAGAGACCATCATCAAGCGCGTCCTGGATGAGGTTGCTGTCAAGCTGTTCCCTTTTGAACTCAAGCCAGTGCGCTTCGGATGAGAGGCTTCTGATTTCGCCCATGCGCAGATCCTGTGTGGCGTAATCAATCTCAAGGCGATTTTCAACATAGCGTTTGGCCATCAGCTCCATGGCAATGTCAAAGCCCTCCACATCGTTCTCAAGAGGCTGGATGCGGTAGATCCGGTGATCGGCCGGATCAATGCGGAGCAGGGAATAGCGGATTTCCTTGAGGGGAAAGACCGAGGCCAGGGCGTTTCCCAGAACAATGCAGAGGATCACAAGGCCCACATTGAAAGAAACAGCAATGCGAAAGTGCATGCGTAAGCGGGTGTAGGCGCTTTCCCAGTCATAGGGAGAGGCCTTTGCAAAGGCGGTGTGACCGGCTCCTTCAAAGACAGACTTGCCTCGAAGGCTCTTGCGCTTTTTCAGCCAATCCATCTGTAGCCCTCCTGTTTGAAGTCAAGTTGCTTGCACGCGCAAGGGGATTTGCGCAGCTCATCGGAGCCGGTTGGCTCCTGGGGGATTTCCCGCTTGCTCGCAGAACAACCGGACAGAAGGGCAAGGGTCAAAAGAAGAACAAGGGGTTTGCGCATGGGATGGGTCCTTTTGCTATTGAGGGGGACGTCCGTTCTTGACGGCTTCAAAGCGTTCGGCAATTTTGTTGCTGAAGTCCTGGACGGTTCCCACAGGATTGGCGGCCATGCCGATGGAGCCTCTGCTCAGGCTCAGCGCCGTTGCACCAGCCGCACCAATGGAACCTGCCATCACACCCGCAGCGGTGTTGGTCAGGGCTGATTTGGTGATGGAATTGGCAACAGAAATGCCATGGGTCATCAGGCCGGAGCCAACAATGCCAATGAAAATGGTTGCGATAAAAATAGGATTATCCCATTGAGTCGTGTTTTCCAAATCTTTGGTGTTTTCAGGCTTAACAAGACTGCTGACGGTAAAAATGACAAACGACAGGACAACGGTGCAGCTGAACAGGGAAATGATGGCCGCGAGAATGGTGCGCAGGGCATCCATTGCCATACTGCGGAAGAAATCAAAGCCAAAGCCCAGCATCAGGAAGGGAGAAAGCGCCGAGACAATCATCACTGTTGCTATGCCAACAACGCATTGAATCAGATACAGTCCACTCAAAAGCCCAAAGGGGAGGAGAATGACGAGTGCTTTCAGAAAGACAGTAAGGTTGTTCCAGGATAATAATGCGGAAGGCAATGTCAAATGGGCCTTTCCAGATAGCTTGCTCCGCAGCATAGATTAGTCGTGAAATTCCTTCCTTGCCATTGTCAGTATAAACACCAGTGGCTGTATCGAAAACGGCAGCAGCGGTACCAGAAATAATAGACAGCGAAGCATCAAAGAAACTTTTAACAAGGCCGGAATCATTGGCTTGCATCAGGCTTGCTGCTATAATGATAAAGAAGATATTGACAACCAGATTCTCAGGTTTTGCCAGTCCCAGAAAAATCCTGATCCCTGTGATTACAACCCAGACACCGAGGACCGCTATGAAAATATCCCACATAGGATCAATCATCTCTGCAGAAAGGTTCGTGACCCATTTGGAGGCATTTTTTTCAAAGGTTTCAAAAAGGACACAGGTCAGGCAGTCGAGGCTTTTCCCTTCAGTTTCACCAGCCATTTCGTTCCTCCTTATTTCTTTGTCGATAGTGGTCTTTGCGCTTCATGTCCGAGCGAATGAATCTGAATGCACGCCGAGGAGTTTTGCTTGGCAGGCATATGTAAAAGGGCAACTGCATACAGTTTCTACTTTTGAAAGGTGTGCGTTCTTCGATTGGGAAGGCGTGACGGCGGCTTTTTACAGCTCCAGGAGCCGTGAAGAATTTCTGGAAGGCTATCTGGGAGAAGATGATGGCAAACAGAGCCTTGAACTTTTGATCAAATTCGAAGAGCAAGACGTCAATGGCCAGCCACTTTGGAAAAGGGTGAAAAGCATGGCTGACTTGCGAAAAGCGGTCGAGGCCCATTCGCAGAGCGAAAGACTGAAGAAAATCTTTGATGGACTGGCTTTTGCCTATTTTTGGGACTATGCAGCTTCCTTGCGTCGGCCTGCCCTGATAACGTATGGGAAGAAGCATCAATCTCTTGTTGTTAATAATTGGGAAGGCTGGGGGAGCTTCATTGGCCTTTACTCTATTGAACCGAGCAAGATATTGTTTGATCCGAATTTTTCGGCAATATCTCCGCTTCAAGGCAGATTCGAGAGTAACATCGACTGGTCCCGCTTTCCGGACTGGCGGACCAAGAAGGAGCGGGCTGCGGATGAGGCCATCCTGCGCAAGCATGGTATGTTGACAGAAGCCGAGAAAACCCTTAATGACAAA
>WURV02198569.1:0-11812 GCA_011762755.2 Epimenia babai
TGCGTGCGCGTGCGCGTGCGTGCGTGTCTGCATATATGGTAATATTCATCACCCTGGCGATATTTTTGACTTGTATCATTTTTACTAGTAATTATAATCTTAATATGTAAGCTGGCCTGAACATTATACTGTCGACAGGTATTTCATATTGTTAATAATGCTACGTCTAAGTAATAATGATAGAGGGAGAGCTATTGGAATGTGCGAAGCAGGAAAGCCATATTTCCGCTGAATTGAATGTTGATGAACGAACCATAAGACGGCTGCTGCAGCAGCAGCGTATGACAACACTGGATGATGTACCGCGGATCGACCTCGTCGCGGATCGACCACGTTCACCAATCGAGGAACAAGAACTTTATATGGTTGATGGTTGTCCAGCATCGGTACATCGATATCAGTCCAGAACTCCCACTAGCACCTCAAGAGAAACTTCTGGTCGAAATTAAACGAGAATAAGTTATCAGACGGTGCGGAATCCTTAGCGGGTAGCGGGATTAGGATGTCGGAGACCTTTTGTTGGGCCTACACTTTCTGATTGTCCCAATGGAGCACTGTTCTACTTACGAATGAATCTCGCCATTGTTTCTCACACCTTGGCGGACGACTGCATAGTGTGTATAGCGTGGTCGAGGAGAACGTTATGCTCATGCTGCTATTGTGGAGTAGGATCGTTTGGGTGGTGGAAACATTATAGTGTGGGCCGCAATATCCACACATTGCTATATAGATCTCCATGTCGTGGATGGCAGACTAACAGCAACACCGTTTATGTACGAACATCGTAATCTCCGCATATTCTGGCACGACACGATAATACTCGGCCGCAGGAATACTCGAGACTATATCTGAATCAAGCAGCATGAAGCCAGTAATATGAAGCCATGCCGTGGACTGCCCCGACCTTTCACCTATCAAACACGCCCCTGGTATGAACAGGGTCGACGAACTCCCATCAAAATTATGTGGCCGAACTAGGTTATGCGCTGATTCAGGAATGGGCGTAACGTTGTTCAGAATGTCTTTGCCGAGGTGATGAGTTAGATGCTTCGACGAATACGGGCACACCTATATATATAAAAGAGGCGTCCGGCCTATCCTGTAAAGAGGTGGTCTATGTTAGGTGCCAAACAAATCGTGGAAAGTGAAATGCAATTTGCGTTGCCATAGCAGTCTTTATTGTTGTTGCAATAAACTGTAGTTTTTTGCGCTTATAGAATGTATTTAGTGCTTTCATAGATATTTACCCTGTGACCCTTACGCTGTTCCATTCATGCCACATTAGTGTAAAAAAGAGGAAATATGTATTCTTTCGATCTACGTGGAAAAATGAGCGATATTTTAATCTTTTCGTTCTTGTAATCTTGCTTCTGATTAGGTCATTAATGTTGCATTATGAAATGTAGTCATCAGATATTCGGCCCATATGCCATGCAATTTATCACGCGCTATTGTATTTTGGTATTAACTAACAGTCCGGCCTATGTCATAGTTTGAACTACTCTTAGGTAATGCAGCCTCTTTTTCAGGAAGTGGAGTTTACCTCATTAAAACTGACGAGACGTACGTCGCATACTCAGGAGATTTGATAGTTTCTTACCGCACCCCGGCTGGGGTATCGTTACCCAACGCTTTTATTATGCTGGTATCACTGCATCCAACCGTGACGGAAGTCACAACTATTGCTATGCCAATAGGCTTGCGCAGTCGTCAATTCCGAGTCAAATGCGGTGTTATTGAACACGCCGGGGCGTTCAGCTTCCGCATGTACATGTATGCTGGCGGGAAGGTACTGACAGAGACGCGACTGCGTGTGTTTTGGTCAAATATCGTGGCAGAACTTCCCAGCAATCACGTGGCTTCGACCAACTCCGTGCCTGTTACAATAACGTCAGACTCCAAGTGCAATTCCGTGTATCACCGCTATCCGTTGCATGTGCATATATTATACTATCCGGATCTACAGTTAGTGAATGGCGAAACTACCATTAAACCGGTGTTTGTATCTAACGGTTCTCTACCCGTGATATCTAACACAAAAATAACGCAAAAATATTCATGTTCGACATTCGATCAGGCCGGTTATTACCAGGCCGTGATAATTTCAGAATACAATGCCTCAGCCATTATTAGTAAGAGCAATTTTATGCGTACAACATGGAGCACCCGATATAACATTTCGTCCTACGTAAAAAGTGTGTTTCCGTGTGAGCGAACATTAACTATTCTCTTTTCACAACCACCGTGTGACGATACGACTGACAAAATCCGCATATACGCGATCCACTCGACGGTCTCAGGATCAAAAGCTGCACCGCAACGGTACGAGTACGTCACTGAGCGTCCCGCGTACCCAGGCTTGAGGTACGATATCCTCAAATGTGAAATGTTCTCCAGAAATACGATAGGTTACTGTTTCTACTATATAAGCATATCACTCAGTGGAAGAGTCAAAGAACAGAAGAAATACTGCTTGCCCACCAGCCCTGACTCTGGTACGTTGATATATTACACATTCATCGTATTATATACATAACATATACTGCTTCGTCATTAGAGAAGAGTTCTTTCCCTTGAAAGATCAAATAGTTATGCACGGTCAATATATCCGGTTGCGAAAACTTTTTCCCGTATTTCCAACATAAATTTTCCTGCTTTCACGTCACTAGAGTACTTACAAAAAGGTGAGCTTGAACATTGTTGCTGTTCAGATATCTTTATCACCTGAATGTGTCCGAGGGTGATTTAATCTGTCATGTTTTACTGACTACCTACTTGCTCGGTCATATCGATATAGGCCATACATAACCCCTGAGACATCTTTTTAGCTCTACCTTTATTGAGAATAATTGTCTTTCTGTAGACTGCATACTTCGCTGTGTTTTTAAGAAAAAGCGAGCGTGAGGACGGCTCGTCGGGGATTTATGTTACTTCTGCATTAAACCGCATCCTTATATATTGTTATTTTCTGTAACTTATTATAGAATTTATCTGGCATTGCTTCAATGCTCAGTACTCTGTCCTTTGTTAGGAATTATTTGCATGAGACAATGTATGCACTAATGTTACTCCTCTATTCGTATTGCTATCCCGGACTAATATGGATCTGGTGAGTTTTAATATATACTACTAGACTAGACTATAATTTGGAATATCCTATATCCAAAAGTTTGGCAATATGGTACAATTGCAAAGTGCGTCAATGTGCTCTTTTTATCGGAAAATACCTGGATTGACGATAAAATGTCAGACTCAGCGTGATTTTCTAGCTATTAGGATAGTCAACTATAGTCAACTCAGCTATATTCACCCCTCTAATTGAGATTACCGGTTCAGAGATGGACATCCGGCATAAGTTAACACCCATGTCCCACCGGAATCAGGTTTTATCCGACTTGTGTTCGAGTTGGTTTAGGTCTGACTTGATTAGCATTCCAGGGTCGCTACTCTCTCATATTTAGTAACCGAAGGTTAATTCAACCATTGATTCATATAAAACGAAGATTTTAACCAGCCTTATATTTATACAATTTCGTTCAGCAGCGACCATTTTCTTTTTCTACGATTTATAGAATTTTAGTGACCAATTTGAGCCGACCATCATTCCCATTTTTCGATAAGATAAGCATGTTGAATCACATTGTACCATACTACCAAATATCTCAAAAACTTTATATATGTCCGGCCTGTGTTATCGTGTGTTGTTATCAACAATCTTGTGCAAATGCTTCTAATGTTCGCAAAATAATCTAGTAGTGAACTTCCTGCTTCAGTGTATCGAACACGATGGCTTGATATGTTCAGTTTTATTGCAGAGGTCAAACTATTTTACCCACGGGCAATGTGCTTATCACATATGGGAATTCAATAGGTAGTTCCTAGTTTAGTTGATACTAATATCATCGGATAGTGTAATATGTACACCATATCGTAGATGTTTGCTTGTTTTAATATTTGTACATGCTGGATGTATCTTGCACAGACGTGATTTTAATTTGTCTGCACATCGTTAGTATGTTGCACAGATACAATGTTCAGTAATTTAAACGCACAGCAAGTGTATCTCGCACAGATGAGATTGTGCGTAATTTACCCGCACACCGTTCAAATTTGACGTGATTGGATTTATCTGTTTTACAGATATGATCTTTGTTAGTTTAGCCAGCACACCATGTCTAGTTATATAATTTTTCATACCGAATCGGGACTTTCTATTGCTGAACGTCGGAATACACCGACATAAGGAAGACATTGTCAGGTCAGCACGATGAAGTACCACTACGTAGGTTCAGCATGACACAGGACGTTGTCGCATCAGCATGACACAGGACGTTGTCGCATCAGCATGGCACATGAATTTCTAAGATCATCATGACAGAGAACTACACGAGCATAATGCAGGACTACGATAGCATGATGTAAGACTTTGTATGGTCAGCGTGGCGAAAGATTAGCTCAGCATGACGCAGGACTACGTCAGCAACACGTATGCTACGTCAGTAAGACACGTTACTACTCCAGCATGAAGAACTGCGCAGGCATGACGGGGGACTGCCTCATTATGGGGGAGGACTGCCTCATTATGGGGGAGGACTGCCTCATTATGGGGGAGGACTGCCTCATTATGGGGGAGGACTATATGAGTATGCAGAAGACACATTTTTAAAAACAGTCTACGGGCAACAACATACCGTGCACAGCGTGGAAAGTTTCTAAATACCCCTTTCCCCACTCGTAATAAAAGCACAATATTATTATATCTTAATACAAATAATATTGTATAGTAGAATAACTCCCAGTGTGACATTTCTGATAGCTCGGTCTTTTACTATTTTTAGACACAGCATTATACTGAACTGTTATTTGCGTCCAAGACTCATCTGCATGTGGTGCGTTACAGTTTTATCAGAGGACGGTGGGTGGGGTGCTTGGTCGCAATGGTCTGTGTGTACCAGGACCTGCGGCACCGGACAACAGAACCGCAAACGGCTCTGCGATCAACCGGTGCCTTATAACAATGGCAAGTACTGCAGCGGTAGCCCGACCCAATGGCGACCATGTCATAACAGATGTAAAGGTACATACATTGCACTTACCATTATGAATTTTTTTATCTAATAACGCGTCATGATTGCATTCTTATGTATGATTTTGTAGCGAGACATAGCCGAAATTGAGCCTCTTTGTGTGTTCCTTGGTATACATAGTTGATTGATTTACCACGTCTTTGTTATACTTAAACGGACTTGCGTTTGTGCTATATTAATTCGCAGATCTCATTTCGCGATTAACCCCACTGAACTCAGCTCAAGTCGATCAGAACTGTGCGTGTGGCTGCCAACTCACATCGCTCAGAGGACAAGTAGTGGCGACCGGTCATTGTCATGGCCTCTCTCTTTGGCCTATCACACTGCCCGTTGGACGCAGAATCCGCCTGAGGTTTATTTATTATGACCTTGACACGCAGTATCAATGGGTAAAAGTCCGAGACGGTCGAACACGTGACGCCAACCTACTGGCGTTCAGTGCGGGAGCTTCCGTCTTGAATGACGTCGTGTCTTCGGGTAACGAGATGTTGATTGAGTTCATGACTATTCCAAAGAAAGGCGTGACGCGCCCGCAACAAGGTGGCCACCGTGTACATGGATTTATAGCTACATACGAAGATGAGCGTAAGTCAGTAAAGCATAACAGTAGAGTAACAAAAGCGATAAACCATTAAGAGTGACTAGACTGTTGATTGCATATTAAAGTGGACTCGATATATACTTGACTTGATACATATGGGACAATACATTATTCATACAATTCCAATTTTTTATTCTACTACACTATATACGTACTAGACCATGGCATTTCTCACATTTGTCAATCCCTTACAACTACAGTAGGTTGTATGCAGTAAGATTTCTCCCGAGGCTACAATCAAGTCCCCAGTTCTCGAGACGAAAGACACCAAATTACACAAAAAAATATCTTACACGTATTATTAATACTATTGAATAGTATCATTAATGCTATTCATAACATTTAAATATATTTTTAATAAAGCATATATATCGCGAGATATCAATTGGAGAAGTGAGATTTTACAGTATCTGAGTGAGTGGCAGAAGATGGTTGATAGCTATTTAGGGAGACAGAGACGTAGAAATTCACTGTCAAGAAAGTTTCCATATATATATAGGTTAGTCAAAAGTTGGTAATACTCACATTGATATACAAAAAATTATCATTATTCTATGAACTAGACATTTATAATAAGTGTATCGTGATAATATGCTACACCAACCGTTCGCCGAGTATGCATCTTATTGGGCTTATAAAATCTCATTTATATTACTTTCTTAGCACAAAGGTATTAGGATTTATTCTTACATCGTAATAAACTAGCAGCGACAATTGTGTTTCAGAAGTTTCCATCAACAGTACGATAAGACCAATGGACTACGCGGTGTGGAAGGATATCGACAGTCCTCCCCCGGCCTGGCAGAGTGTTATGACGATAGCAGGCGTCATTTTTTGTGTCCTGATTGTGCTCACGGCATTGGCATTCGTAGTATACCGACGTATGCACAAAGAACCTAAACCGAACTATAAGCCAGCGGACGGACTTTCTTCTCCGCCACCAGAGCTCCGCTCATTGTCTGATAATTCACCCTCAAGTTAGTTGGATCTCATCGCACACGACATGTTTACGTTTGGCTGTTGGTGTTGTGTCCATCTGTTGTTTGTATTTTCTGCAAAAATTGACTGTAATATTTTGAAGGATCTTGCACAGCTTGTTCAATTGATAGGCGTTTGCGTTCTAGTTGTAATTTTACTTGTACTTTTGTTGCTAACAATAGACCAGTACCAAAATAGAGCCATTGATTTAATGAAATAAGCCAGAGAAATGAAGTACATTTACCAAACACAATAAGTTTTACCGAGATCCGATATTTCCATCTCCTGATTCGAAAGCACACACTAGTTGAGCTTTTTGTTACTAAAATCGAGCCCTTGATCCCCTAGTCGTTAGCTGTGAGCAACAAGCGGCTATCTGCATTGCGGTTATTCCCAACCACATGCCAACATAGTTGATAACTGCCTTTTTTATCATCATATAACTTGTATTCACACATGAATTGTATCTGATGGATATATAGTATAACTTTGCAGGTAACCGATTTTAAAAATAAAACATGTAAATAGGCTAGGTCAGATAACCAGTCGACACTCTCAGCTCACGCAGTGTATAAAACAACGCATTGATAGTTATCGCAGTGAAAACATAGCTGAACGATATATATACACAGATTTTTGTCGAATATATTATTGTTTTTGTGTTCAACTAAACCATTTGTACGAGGGGATTTGAAGGAATCACTATTTCGGTTGCTTCCGTGAAACTTTTAGATGTAGGCTCCCAATTACTTCTACCAAACTGTACATTTTTTCAGATGATAATGGGGGAATTCCTTTGACTGGAGAAATGAAACGGAAAGAGATACACCGACCGCGACTGTCGTCTGTCACCAGTGCTACCAGTGTGCGATACGCTCTTCTCGGCAGGGAACAATGCGATTCAACCGGTGGCAGCCCTAAACCCTCGACACGGCACTACTCTCCCCTCCCGAACATAACCTCCAATAGTCCCGATCACGCCATTGCTCCCGATCAGATTCCCGAACCGAAACAATGGCATTCGCCGCCTCATGGGTCAACGAGGGGTAGAAAATCATCAAAGAACCTGGGGGTGTCGTCAAAAAACGATAGTACATTGAAAAGCAGTATTAATAGATCACCTAAACCGAGGACAGTTGCCAACAAATCGAAAACTGAAATACTCACAGATGCGGTAGTTGAGAATCGTTACGAATGTGACCGATTGTGTGACCGCGTAGTAACCGGCGCCTCTTCTACACCTACATCACAACAACAGTCGTCCACAGGGAACACCACAGAAGCCGTTGTCAATACACAAAGCGGGCGCAAGAGACGGAATCGGAGAGATAAGCGCGCGGAGCCCATCTTAAATGCACGGTCACCGTCGCGCAGAAAAGACGAATCACGCAGTGATCGCTCGCGTTTATCACCGAAAGGGAAGTCTGTAGATGTCGGTAAATCTTTACCAATGGGTAGGACAGTCGATTTTGCAATAGAAAATAAAGAAAAACCATTATGTAGGTCCAAAAAATCAAAGAAACTCAAACTACACAGTGCTAGCATTAAAAATGAGTCTGATCAAGGTTTTGAACTGTCCTGTGCAGTAGTGCAAAAAACGCCATGTTCTTCAGACAATGCGAATGTGAAAATATCTTCAGCAGCAAGACCGATTTCACTGTTCAATCAAATACCCATTGGAACGCAAAAGTGCTCTCCCCCCACTGATCGAGCAAAGTACGATGTGTATAACGTAGCTGGACGGGATCCTATAGATGTGAGGGATACGTCACTACCGCGTCCCGACGGACAGAGCCCCGAGTGTATTCGCGAGGAAAAAGTTCGTTCACGCTTGAGTACGCCGTCGGGTTCAATTACCCAGTCTCCAACAAAAACGCCGGATGATGATCTCGAATACGATGATTTTGTATTAGACGATCCTCATTCGTATTTCGATTCCGCCCAAACGATGATGCTCCGCTGGCAATATTTAACAGGTATGGCCCGAGACGTTACGGATCGCGGTTCTCCCAAAGTCATCTGAAAGTCCCGATTTTCCTGATATCCATACTCCCATAAGTTGCCAAGGATTTGTGCGACATTAATGTGATATGATTTGTTCGTGACTGTATTTATTTTGTTTATAATAACTTTATATTACGATTTTAAATAGTGCTTACCTTTATGATTTGACATAAAAGATAAGGCATTCGTGGGAGGGGGCGTTATCATGGGCAGGTGAATGGATGGCACAACGTATATATTATCACATCACTTGCTTTTATTGCCTGTTAATAAATTACTAAACATTAGCTGTCCGTTGTTGCAATGCAATACAACTCTAAGTTTGTGCGCATTTCGTTCTTTGCCCTTAAATACGATAGTAGAAAGCACTTCTGATACATAAACTGAAATATTTATAATAATAGAATAATTCATTTAACGGTTTTACATCATAAGAAGGTAGAGAGCGAATGTTTAATCTTGGAGTACACGCTACGATATAGTACGAGAGAAAACTTATTTCATATCGAACGGGTTTAGATGGTTGCCATGAGAGACTAGGCGACAACTACAGAGTCCAGTTGCCTAGAAATGACCAATTGTACACGGTCATATGATGGATCAACATAGACACCACTTCGCACAGTGCTTGGTTATTATAAGAAATATGAACGTAGAGAGTAAATGCACAAGTTTTAAACCTCGTACCACACCTGCTCACCTATTTACTTCCTGGGGAGATTTGTTGTTTGCGTCATTGGGACTAGTTGCCTCAATAAGGCTGATATAAGCGTAGAGCGAGAAACCCATCGACTCCGTAAAAACCAGTAAAAAACCGCGCTAATCCGAGCCGGTATAAGCCGATGCCCGCTAGACGTGCGGCGATAAATTGACAAGCGCATGAGATTAGGCAAGTATGCCATTTATTCGGATTTGTGCGTCGGCAAACGTCGGAAGATAAACCCCAGAATCGATTACAGGTCACTGTTAGCACGCAATAGACGGTGCAGACCACTAACCAAGTGTGGCGTAGACAGATACACTGTATAAGATTTTAACACAGCTACTATCTTTCATTTTCTTAAAGAAAAAGTCAATAAGCTAGGTATAAAATTATTTTCTCTTCCGCCTATGGTAGCCTAGTGGTAGATACTGTGGGCCTACTTAGTAACATCAAGAAGTGTGCGAGAATTCCTGAAGATATTTTATGAAATCCCCAACACAATGCAAAAATTTGAATTACTTTTGTTTTTCCCATATCACAGGTGAGAAAAATAATACCCGTCACTTGGCAACTATTGAACTAGGCATTGAATGGATGAAGTATTATTCACTATTTTGCTATTTAATTTTGTACTTGCTCGCTCATAATTTTTAACAATAGAATCTGAAACAACAGGTAACTTTTGAGTTAAGTCGCATTCTAGAACCAACACTGAGAAATAAATGAATGTTTCCTCTGGTGAGCCATTTTGCCATGGTCGTTACCACCCTAATAAAAACTATGTGGTGGTGTAGCTGTATATGTCAAAGCAGGACTCTCATTTAAACGACTCGACCACTTCGAAGTCCTCATCAGTGAGGACATCGATTCTGTATGGATTAAATTACTTACTGACCGGAAACCTATTAGCATGCTATGGACCGATAATTTCTGGATAGGATAGTCCAGAAAGATACTCCTGGATCCATCGGTCAGCTGACACGGGGTCATCCTTGTTGGAGACTTCAATGTTGACTGGTTGGTGTCATGAGATTACCCAGGAGACGTCTAACGACCCGACCCTGTCATGCCTCAACCGTCTCATTGAGCTGGGGTCACACCAGGCAGGCTCCTACGACAAGGACCTTGCTCAATTTAAGCCTATTCGCGATGCCTTGTACATTCACGACGGTGTCGTCCTCTACCGTGACCGATAGGTCATCCCTCCGACCGAGCATCCTTAGCCACCTGCATACGGCTCATCAGGGAGTGCCATTGATGGAACAACGCGCACGCCCCATTGTATATTGGACCGGTATGACCAAGGATATAAATGACACTCGTAGCTCCTGCGCTGTGTGCAACTGGAACGCACACTCACGGCCTCTTACACCTTCGCTGCCATCGCCACCCTCGCCAACGCCATTTGAGTCAGTATTTTCCGATTTCTTAGACTATGGCAATCGCCACTACCTCATTGTGGGCGACCGTTTTTTCGCATGGGTAGAAATTTTCGATTCCCCGCCTGGCGCGAGTCGTGGTGGCGCGTCAGGCCTGGCGGCACACTTACGTGCCTTTTTCGTATGCTTGGGTATAATTGATAAGTTATCTAGCGACGAAGAACCAAAATTTCTGGCAGGACTCGCGTAGGACTTTTCTCCTGCGATGGGGCATCCGCCACCGCGTATCATGAGCCTGCTTCTCACAGTCTGATGGCACAGCAGAAGTGGCAGTCAACTGTGCCAAGCGGCTTCTTGTATCGAACACAGGCCTAACGGATAGTTTCAACGAATACATACTTCTCGGTGCCATGCTCACTACGCGTAACACACCTGACCCGGGCTGCAATATCTCCCCAGGAGAGATGGTATTCGGCCGGCCTCTACGGGTCGCCTTGGCTTTTGACAATAGCCTGGACAATTTTACTAACCTCAATATATGGTCACTATGGTATGATGTACAAGCCCTCAAGGAGGACGCACTACGCACAAGGATGGCTCGTACGACCGAGGAGCTCAATGAGCATTCACGACCCTTACGGCCTCCCGTCGTCGTTGAGCGCGTCTTCATTCAGAACCAGGCCGGAGAAAATCCCACTGAATGGGATCGTTATGGTACAGAACTGGATTAATTCGGCAATGATCAATACGGAATCGACGGGTCACGACGACTTACTATATGGAAACGTAGATTTTTGTGTGCTTTTGTGCCTGCTTCGCTAGCACACCAGGTTGGTACAGGGACACATATCAGCCACAGGGATGCCGCGGGTGGATGGATGGATGAGTGGGTGGATGGGTGGATGTATGGATAGATAGATGGATCGATGAATGGATGGGTGGGTGGGTGGGTGGGTGGGTGGATGGATGGATGGCTGGATGGATGGCTGGCTGGCTGGCTGGCTGGCTGGCTGGCTGGCTGGCTGGCTGGCTGGCTGGCTGGCTGGCTGGCTGGCTGGCT
>WURV02198580.1:0-11812 GCA_011762755.2 Epimenia babai
TCATATCATTTCATTTAACTGTTGTGTTAAGCTATGATTTACCTATATGTACTTACTATTGTGTTATACAATATAATTAGTTATCACACGAAATGTATATAGGCGTCTTAGAGACATACTAGTTATTAGGGCGCCTCCAAAACAAATGTATTATTATTATTATTTATTATTATTATTATTTATTGTAGATGACGGGTATGAATGAGTATACCGAGATCATGAACCAGACGCGTCGACCGGGGCGCGCCTGTGATTTATCTCGGTGCTTCGATGTACCCTGCTGGGGTGACACATGCAATCGGTCAGCAAATGCCACAATGGTAGCCGCAGGGCATTATGGTCAGTGTTTAGGTACCGCGTACCGTGGAAATGTAATGATTTAAGGCATAGTCCTCGGAAATAAGCGAAATAGTAAAAAAAAAAGTCAAGATGGCAAGCAAATGCTAATAGACAAACGATAATAGTATGTACCTTTGTGGGTTGGGCAGGCGGTATGACGGAGGGCGTTACCACGGCGACGGACGATGTAGGCACGCCGGAACTGCCGGTGACGCTGACGCGGGAATGCACCCCGCCAGACGGCGTGTTGGTGTGTTGAGACGAGTACGTGACGGACGACCCGCTAGACCCGGCCGTCGTGGTCACGGTCGTACTGGCTGTCGTGGTAACCGGACCGCTCGATTTGCCGTGGGTCGTCGCCGGTTTGGACGGCGCCCCTTTCGGCGTCGACGTCGATTTCGGGGCGAGCGTGGATTTGGGCGCGGGCGAGGGTTTAGGTACGGGCGAAGGTTTCGACGCGGGCGATGTTTTAGCGGTCGGGGCGTTAGCCGAGGACGGCGGGGGGAGTTTGGGCGACTTGGGGACCGGGGAGACGACGGCGACCGGAGACGACGTGGAGTGCGAGGAGCTGGCCGAAGCGTTGGAGATGGCAGAGAGTCGCTGCTTCTTACCGGGAGGTATTATCTCCGTCTCCTACGGACGGAAATCCGCAAGACCCTCACAGATAGTTGACCCGGTACATGTAGTATGCCTGATATCGGAGAAATAATGACAGATTCCCCGAACCACCTCATGTCCCCAAAAAGACCATGTATTCACAGAGCAAAGAGAACACCTCCCCCCTCCATCCCCAGTGCCTAGTATCCCCCGAGCAGTACTATAACAAATAAAATACGATTTTGTATATTTATATTATTGAGCTATGCCAAAGTTCACAATCATTTCCTGTTCAGGTGACAATAAATCGGACCATTTCATACGATACAAGAAAAAAATCTAGATTATTCTGTAACTTAACACTGATATTATATGCATTATGTCATTTAACAGCCGTCCGTACGCGACTTGTAACTGTTTTTCTACATTTCGAGAATTCATTAAATTGTCGCCCGGAGGCAACCTGGAATAGCAAATTATCCGTACTACGCTGATCGCTAGAATTGTCAAATGGCAGGGTGAAATGTCATTTGGGCTTTAGCGTGTTGCCTGGCAATCACTCGTGCCCTAGTTAACTGGGTTGACTGGGTGGAAAAACGAGGCGAACCGTGTAGAGCTCTAAACGCTACCGTGCATTACCTGCTGAGGCATTTGGGCGACTTTCTGCAGGACGAGATGCTCGAGAGCCTGCGCCATCAACACCACATCCTGCGACAGAGACGCGACACAGATCACGCGCGATTCACACCCGCAGGCTAACACCCGGCGTATCGCATCCGAAAATTGTATTTTATCGAACCGCAATTCGACCGACGACAATATGACCTCAACTTTTTTGTAACTTAATTCGATATCATCTTGATAGAAAAGACAGACGTACTGTGACGTGAACCACTGTTAATCCCCTAACCTAGAAACTTCATATGTTCATCGTAATGTCATCAATTTCCTGGTTGTGTGTTTTATTATTGGAATTATCGCACAATTGACAAACGTCATTATGAGGGTTTGATTGGTTTGCTATGGTACAGATTTTTCGTTGCTTTGCGGTTATTGAAGTCATGTAAAAATGTTTTCCGTGTTAGTTCAATGTTAATTCTGGCAGAAGTCATACATTAAAATACCCGTATTACCCGAGTATCTGGACCAAATTACCCGAGAAGTTATATACCCGAGTACTCGTGTCAACACTATGTATGCCACTTTATACTATTGCAATGCACTTCTGTGACAACGGTGTGCCAAGGGTTAATTCCTCGTACCATTGCAGGTATTACCACACCACCAACATCAGCTGGTGTAGTCAACACGAAATGTTAGACACACCGCTGTATACGTCACATTTACTGACTCACTGTATAAAGAAAGATGGTGAACACCGACGAACAATCGAAAGATTTACAGAATATAGTAGACCGTACGAGATAAATCTAATATAGTAAAGTAAATTCGTGTATGGATATCACGTTAAGCCGGGTTGAGACAATATGTGCAACTACAGTGTAATGTTTGGGGAAAACTGTCACAAAAAGAAACACGAGATAAAGCATTTCCCTTCATATTTTCTATATTATATAAATGGTTAATGATTTTTATATGGTATATAATTCTTACACGATTACTTCTACATCGTTAATAATTTACACATTATTAATTTAATCTTTTCTATATGTTTTAATTTTTAAATGGTCGATCAATCAACATGGTCCATAAGAGCATTAATATTTTCCACATGAACATTTTCCACATGGCTAATATTCTCGCGGTATTATCCAGCTAAAGTTGGAAACTCAACATATCTGGAAATAGGGGAACATCGCTTCTTACACCGAAGATAATTGAAAAATAACGAGACTAGTGAATAAACGGAAATGTACCCAGATCATGAAACATCCGCACGACTGGACAGCATGCGCATGTGATTAAGCTGGGAAGACATGGTGTAGCCCTGGTAAATAATGTGACTAATGCATTGCCTGTGCCAGTCACTCGGGTAGCCACAGGGCATTTATCCCACAGTAATAGATTTTGAACATTTTTATACTTGATGAATTAACCCTTAGCACTCTGTTGTCAGAGGAGTGCATTGGTATAGTAATGTCACGCACAGATGTCAGTGGGGTAAGGGTTAAAACTTTTAATACTCCCATGTAAATGGTATCTTCAACTTTAATAGTGATGGTCACATGACTCGCCTCGTAAAACGAACGGTCACATGACTCGCCTCGTAAAATGAACGGTCACATGACTCGCCTCGTAAAACGAACGGTCACATGACTCGCCTCGTAAAACGAACGGTCACATGACTCGCCTCGTAAAACGAACGGTCACATGACTCACTTATGATATAGTGATGTAACAATCTACAGTCGGTTACAGAACCCACCTCGCCGGGGTTGTTGTAGATGTAACAGTTCGTGAACATCTGGTTGAAGTCGTCGAGGCATTCCTTGGCCGAGAAGTACCAGTTGGTCTCGAGCCGCTTCTTGATCGTACCCAGGTCCATCGGCTTCTTAATGATCGTGTGGTAGTCCTGAGACGACAAAGCCCCGTTAACGGTTCGCGCGGCAATAGAACAGAAATAATCTGGCCCTTAGGACACCGCTAGGTCATTGCAACGCTAGCTTCCATTCGGCTAACGCGATGCCAGCTAATATGGTATAATTACGTGGGAAAAGAAAATTACTACACAGTATCTGGGTACGAGGTATTTGACCGTTGACCACCCGTTGCGAATAGCTGGACAACGTACGGGCGTTGCGCACCCCGCTAACACAGTGAGATGTGATTACTTGTGTCGCGCATATACTGAAATGACATCGCAACATTCTCGCGCAAAATTTGAATTTGCGTCCGAATGACGGGACGCGCGTTTCCAGTAACCGCTGCGCAAAAACCCGGGGTGAACGCTGCCCACACCACGTGAGCACCGTATCGCAATCTGGTTTATACCGCGCGCATACGTGCACACATAAACACAGACGAACACATACATAAACAGACAAACACATACATAAACATAGACAAACACATACATAAACATAGACAAACACACACATAAACACAAACACACACATATAAACACAAACACACACATAAACATAGACAAACACACACATATAAACACAAACACACACATATAAACATAGACAAACACACACATATAAACATAGACAAACACACACATATAAACATAGACAAACACACACATAAACACAGACAAACACACATATAAACACAAACACACATATAAACACAAACACATGGATAAACACATACAAAACTCAAAAGACTGCGAGGACGTACCGTGATGCCGAGTTTGACGACATCAACGGGCTCGTAGAAAGGCCAAGCGAAGCTGTGTTTCCACGCGACCTTCATGACCATCTTGGCGATGAACTGGAGCTGGTTGGTAAGCCGGCCAGGCCGTCTCTTCTCTCCATGTCGGCTCATGCTCTTGCCTACACACACGCACGGCGGCGCGATCATTGAAAGTCGCTTCAGTGCCAACTACTAAATCGTCGCCGCTTGGACGAACAAAATCAAGTACTACACAAGATGTAAAGGGACTATCACATACCGGGCCTCCCGATCTCCTCTGTAAACAGGCTTACTCAACCACTTGGTGGGGGACAACTGGGCGAAATTCCTTAAGGAATCCCTTATAGCTAGTTATATCGAGGACGATTGGAAAGCTATAACGAAACCATGTTTTTGCTAACGACGCAAGCATCAAATCCTTTTTCGCATATCATGGTAATTTTCATTTCCATTGCCGGTGTTGATACGATTCCTCTTTAAAATGAGTAACTAAAATGATATTACAGCAAATCGCAGAGTATAGAAAAGGATTTTATTTATAACATTCACTTTTTATCGTAGACAACTTGCTATTTAACCACATATAACCGTTGGTCCAAAGACAATACCGACAACCGGTATGACACACCATGTCTGGGTGAACCAGTCGGGAAAATATGAAGTGTGTGAATAGCTACTTTATAAATCCATCATTATATTTATATATATATGTGTGTGTGTGTTTGTGTGTACATACGTATCCTACGAAATAATCGGCTCTATTGATTTTATATATTTTATAATCAGATCTTATACATGGCGTCATTAAGTCATTAATATTTCATATGCTTTATATTATGTATATATATATATGTATATATATATGAGACCCACTATGTCAAAATCAGTCTGAAGCGTCAATTTGTCGATTAAGTGATTTATACATGTCTGGAGATAGAATGAGAACAGATTTCCGATGCTACTAAAATCATAATAATCCACAAAGAGGTAACAATAATATCGGCAGATATATACATCATAGTGGAGAAACTTAATATTGAGAAAACGGCGACCAAATATTGTCACACACTTTAAACTGGTAATGATACGACATGTTAAACATATTTCACACAGAAAAATATATTTTCATGAATGTTTAATGACCGAAGTACCCTAAAAATGGAAAACACCAAAATTCCATATTTTCCATGTAATGTATTATTAGCATTTTACTGATTTGGGGATTTCCCGACTTCCTATTGATTTTGACATGGTGGGTCTCATATATATATATATATATATGCAAAACCCGAGATAAGATTACTATTTTTATAATTTAAGACTGAATTACTAAATGAAATAGAGATACCACTGTGAAATAGACATGAATGAGATGTGGATGAGAGTGAACTGCCGATACTCACTTTGTTTATTGACACTGATGCATCCACAGTAAACTGATCGTAAAAAGTCGCGTGAGCAAGTCGTTCGTTGATGAACGACTCATTCAGCACAAACAATACGACGAGTCTCGGGACACACAGTCAAAAAGAAGCCTGAAGGGAAGAAGTTACATCCATGAAAGACATGCTCGAAAATGATGAACAAAAAGCTATTGAAAACTTACAACTTCCTTCTTATGTTGCACTGTATATGAAATCAAGATTATCCAATTTAAGAATTATCATGTGAAAGACTTGAGGTAGGGACTTGCGAAAGGAATAAACTGGGACAGTTTCAAATAGCAAATCACATTTGTCGTATATATCTACACGTAGATCTACTCTATATTGGTTAGCCAGTATCTGAAATTAAATTCAGTAAGAACAAGATATACACAAGCAGTTAGTGTACCATATTCCTAATTGTAAATATTACCAACAGACATTTGGATGTTCTAATAAGTAAATGCGGCATTACATTAGTCTGTGGTATGAGGCAATTAATTTTTAACATGAATATTGAACATGCGCGCCTATCCAAAAAATTCTTGATGACTTTTCAATCAGCTTTCACACATGGTCATCAAATAAATGAAAGACGAATTCTTGGAACAGTATTCATGACCATAGCTGGTTTTACCAATAAAGATCTGCAAAATTTTTCCAGCCTTCATGCTATTTCGCGGAATCTCAATTAAGTCTGACTCTGATGCTGTATAAAAATGTTAGTGAATATTTAATTTTATATATCTTATGGCCGCAATGATAAATTTAGTACTGAGAGCCTAGTTTTTAACTTTGAAATCAACCTACCACATTTTAAAGAGCGATACAACCTCCCATTGAATACAAAAGCATTGCAAAAACCAAATACAAATACAAATCATGTTAAATGATGATGTCTACATAATTTTAGCGATACTTCAAATCATTGCATCATTGAAACTGGAATATCTTTCTGTCCCTCTCCGTAATCTAAATATCGCGGTTCGCGATGTTTACACACCGGCACATTTCTATAAAAAGATACTGAATGTCGTCTCGTCTCCGTAAATTAGTAGGATAATTCAATCAAATTCGCCATTATCATGGCCTCCATTACTAGTACTACGCATAAACAAAGATTTTCAATATTAAATATTGATTTCGTTGGAATTATACACCGAATAACAACAAAATATGTTATCTACACTATTTACTGACATTTGGACAATTAGGCGAATAGCATTCCAACGCGAGATGGGTAGTAAATTCCATCCTACATGTGGGATACTAAACGTTGCTTCATTCCGGCTTACGCGATCAAAAACAGCGTCATGTCTAGCGCCCCCACTTTCGGCTTATATACCGCCTATTTAAAATTAAGCGGTTTTATTGGTCGAGACTGGTCACATGACAGATCTTTTTCCACGGATCGGTTATATTTAATGTACGATGGAAATTTTCGATTAGGTATATGTTAAAAATGTTAGTTATATCCCCATATTTATTAATATACAATAATAGCATTCAAAGATTGGGTATAAAGCAGAGTTACGAGGTGTTTTAGTAACGCTCACAATGGAGTCCGAAACCTTTGTGATCGGCGTAATGGCGCAAGTATTTCCATTGGGTACAAAAAGTAGGTCAATATTAGTTAAAGCTGGAAACCTATGTCAAAAGAATTGTTGCTCCAAAAATACAGTCGCCTTTAGACCGCCAGATCAAAAGTCGAGGTATCTGGTTAGATTGACTAATTAGTAATTATTAACCAGTTTGAACACCAAGATAAGTAAAATGTCAAAAACTTCGAATGTTACATAAATAAAAAAGTCCGTTTGTAAGTATTTTATGTGATTTCTTTTGCAGATTATCCAACAGTACAAGGAAAGATATCGACTCGAGAATAAAAATGCTTCCTTATCTTTTTCTGCCCGTAACATTAGTAATAGTACACGGAATAGGCACATTTGAGCCAAAACCAGGTTTTTGAACGCTTAAAAACAAGTAAACGCTTTGACAAAAATAAATTACAAAATAATATACAGGTTGGGCCCGAAGAAAAGGAGCCACGTGTTTGACAAGGCATATTTGTATTATTCATGAACATATTTATTTCATATATCATACAACTTGAAAGTAACTATTCCAATACATAACCCCAAAATTTTAAACATAAATATTAATAAATATAGAATTGTCACTAAATCTACTGGGGAGGTCATAAAATAAAGTGCTCAAAACTTATTGAAAATGACGTGTAGTAATTTTAAGAAAAATTGGCTTAAAATTGTCACGTTAGACTAATGTGTCGGTATCACCTCATCCTAATATACACGTGTACTGTACTGTGGTTAAAAGAATTGATAAAAATGTTTCCCTTCTTGTTGAACACAGGCAGGTAATCGTGGTCGCCACTCGTTGATGGACTTGTCGATGAGTCGCTGAAGGACGGTCTCCCAAGCCTCGGTAATTCTCGCGCATAGCTCATCTGTGTTGCGAACGCGGGCACCTTTGTACACGCGTTCTTGTAATGCGCCCATATTCGGTCGTTCACCGGGTGTAGATTCGGACTATTGGTCGGCCAATTTTTGGGTTCGATATAAGCAGGGACCTTATCATCTAAGAACTGCCCAGTTATTCGTGCAGTTTGTGAACGTGCAGCGTCTTGTTGAAAAACATACTCGTTGTCAGATAACACCCTTATATCGGGTAATAAGCCCTGTTGTAAATTTTAATCACCGTAGTATTCGCGGTAGCATTGACTTCGGCGCCCTCATCAATGACCGCAACACTTGTCTTGCTTAATTTGGACACACCTACTGAAACCATCACCTTTTTCTGAGAAATGGGGTACTCCTTCAATGGGCGTTCAGGGGTAATGTTGCGTTTACGGTTCGCATGGGAATAGACTATCTCCGTGTGTTAGTTGGTGAGCACATGGTGAAGAGTTTTTCATCCGTTCACCAAATTCGCCTAACAGTAGGTTAAGGAAATCGATCTAACAACCTCTCTGTTATTGTCAGGCAGCTCCTGTACCTTATGCCGTTTTGGAGTTCAAATCGCACTTTATTATACGCCCTACTGTTGACCTGGATATGCCAGTGTGCTTTTGGATTTCGATGAGGCTCTCATGTATCCCAGGATTGTCGGTTTGGCTAAGAACTAAGTCCTCTAAAATAGCGGCGTTCTCCTGAGAGCTAACCGTACGTGGTCTGCTCGAGCCGTTCAGACGTTCCGCCGAGTCGGTCGCGACTATCTCCCGTATCACCTTATCCACCCCGCCCCCGCGCGTCCGTGGTTTGTTCGGAAATTCAGCCAGCATTCGTCTCGCTGACGACCCTTCATGTATACACACTTTTATTACAGTTAAATTATCGATACCGTAAGAAGGCATGGCACAAATTAATGAAAACTAAAATTTTCACAGAAAATGTAAGGTAGAAGATGACGTCATCACTAATTGTGGAGGTTCTATGACGTCATATTTGTGTGATTGACTGACTTAAAGTTTCTGTAGACCTATGAAAAATTTGGGAGAAAAATTCCCACTAATGGTGGAGTTATGGCCTTGTAAACACGTGGCTCCCTTTTCACTAGCTAACCCCTGTATTATTTCAAATTACTTATGCTGGCTTTTATTAAAGCAACCTAATTATTGTCACCAGTTTTCGTATTCACGTATACTCTGTGGGGTGTAACGAGTCGGTTGTGACAGGGTAGACTATTATATTGGAAGGCAACTATCTTCAGGTAACCGAACAGGTGTTTTTCTCTTCACATATTTATAGAATCACATTGACTACACCCATTAACCTTACAATAATATTTCATTTTTTTTTCATAGTCTATCATTGCATCATGCATTTATCTGTGCATAGCCCTGGCATGATACACAGAGTTTATATATAAAAAGGTTATCTTTAAAAACTGAAGCTCAGCTATCGCCTTTGCAACTCACTCGCTGGAGCACGCGACCGGTTATCTGAAAGTCGCGGGTTCGGACCACACCAGAGGCAATGTTTTTATGTGCATTTCCCTCCTGGTAATCTTTATATGCCTTTTAAATACAAACTGATATTTTGAGGCAGTCTAGCTGGCCATTCATAATTACAATTATTGTCATGTCTATATTAATGTATCCATTAAATGCTACCATTTGAATAAGGGATATTTGATAACAACCATACTTCGTGTATTTCCTTGCAAAACTGATATACTATTGAAAAATATATTGTTTCATTCGACAACATTTTACTAATGTATATTGTTACATAGCAAATGTAAATGTCGTACGTACATTGGCCTGAACAGCATAAACGCGTTTATGTTTGATTCTGAAAAATCCACGACAAAATTAATATCAAAAGTTTAAAGATATAGTTCGTTTGAAATAAATGCAGGTGCTACCTGCATATAATCATAGCCAAAAAATCAAACCAAAAATTATGGGCCATAACAGTTGAACGGATCTCTATATAACGTTACCACGGGTACAGCCGGGGTTATCACGATCCTCCGTATCTCGAAATGAACTAGCAATATTGATTTTAACATCGACGCAAAATATTAGTTTCTCGCGATATTGAAGTTAGAGGTAGCGAACAACTTTACAATCTACAAATCAAATAGTATGTAAAGGTAGCGAACAACTTCACAATCTACAAAGCAAATCGTATGTAAAGGTAACGAACAACTTTACAATCTACAAAGCAAATCGTATGTAGAGGTAGCGAACAACTTTACAATCTACAAAGTAAATCGTAGTTAGAGGTAGCGAACAACTTTACAATCTACAAAGTAAATCGTAGTTAGAGGTAGCGAACAACTTACAATCTACAAAGCAAATCGTATGTAGAGGTAGTGAACAACTTTGCAATCTACAAAGCAAATCGTAGTTAGAGGTAGTGTACAACGTTACAATCTACAAAGTAAATCGTAGTTATAGGTAGTGTACAACGTTACAATCTACAAAGTAAATCGTAGTTATAGGTAGTGTACAACGTTACAATCTACAAAGCAAATCGTAGAATCCTCTGTTCAGCCAACATCGTTAAAGCCATAGGCTAATAAAGAACTGTAGCATTGCATAGGTACGTGAGATCGTAACGGGCAAGTTCGGCCCCATTCCACGTGACGAATTGGAAGATTTTACTAGAAAAACTTTTTCAAAAGTACAAAATACGCACGAGTAGTTACCAATAGTTTCAAAAACCACCAAGTCGTTGACTAATCAAGTCTAACGATCAATTCACATTTTCAAATTTGGTACGATTTGTATCGCAGCATGATACAAATCATATAACGCACAATGTTTTTATTTTTGTCAACCATATGTGCATTACTGTAATAAACGACAAACTGAAAATGAAAGGTCATGAATTTACATTGGATTATCACCCGCTTTACCGATCATCGATCAGTTATAATGATAAAAACGATTTTTGTTGATTCATTCAACGAAATACACAAATACTTGAATAATTTCAGATTTTCAAGCTATGAACTGGAAGTAGATATTAACACCGATAAATTATTGAAAGTTTACGCTAAATTTATTTCCCAAAGTATATTGAATGATATTCCCAAGATAACTGTTCTTCCACCATAACACGCTAATATTAATTGTACTTGTTTCATTCTTATGCTGTTGATGCCGAGTTTAACTTTACAATCTACTTTACGATGTACACCAGCTACCCCATCAACGAGGCATATAGTGATTATAGGCATGTACTGCCGGCTTGACTTGTTTTTAGCCGAGCAACCTGAACAAATCATTTGTGGAAAAAGTAGAAATTTGTATCAAATTCAAGTATGAAAATCTCCCGATGGTGGGCCTGTAGATATTATTTGTCTACCATTTGTCTATTATTGCCGAACCAGCACGGTAGCATAGTCTGTCTATAAAAACTGCTCGCAATTACTTGAACGTAGAAGTTAAGGCAGTGGTTGATACACGTCATAATGTTGAAGGCGTAGAAAAGAGGAGTGTTTATGAGGCCGAATTTAATTACGTAAATCACCAATGGTGTGGTGATAGCAATGTGTACAAGAGCTAACGGTATCAACATCGAAATACTGTTTTTGGCTGTAACGTAGGTATTCGACACTTCCTGTTTCGCGGGACCGGATTCGGTCCTTCGCAAACGCGC
>WURV02198591.1:0-11812 GCA_011762755.2 Epimenia babai
TTTACCTTTACTTTACCTTTACTTTACCTTTACTTTACCTTTACTTTACCTTTACTTTACCTTTACTTTACCTTTACTTTACCTTTACCTCACCTGTACTTTACCTTTACCTCACTTTTACTTTACCTTTACCTCACCTTTACTTTACCTTTACCTCACTTTACCTTTTCTTTACCTTTACTTTTCTTTACCTTTTCTTTACCTTTACTTTACCTTACTTTTACTTTACCTTTACTTTACCTTTACCTTTACTTTACCTTTACTTTACCTTTACTTTACCTTTACTTTACCTTTACCTCACCTTTACTTTACCTTTACTTTACCTTTACTTTACCTTTACTTTACCTTTACTTTACGTTACCTAATAATTTAGATTTAATTTAAACACCTTAGTCTAAATCCTACCATTGTTCATTAAATCAAAATTCAATATCTACTAAACCTGTCTGGTTCGATGCACTTTTTTTCAATAAATAATAAAAAATATTTTTGATTTATATTTAATTTTCAGTATTTGCCAGTGGAAGTTCTCCGTATGTCATTGCCATTTTTGCGACTATCATTTTTTTTGTGATATACTAGGAACAGGTGAAGCGGCGCTTCACGTCCCGTAATGCGGTACACGTAGTGGTGCATATTTATTGTCGTGGTAACGTGAATTATCTCGTTAGAAATATTATTATTTATGGCGACGAAGAAGGGGGGGGGGCGTAAATATCTTCACGTTAACGAATGGTACATTTCGCTGTTTTTTAATGTGCATGACTCATTATGTATTGTGTATATTGTTAGGTATACGACTGTCTTATTGTTTTGTTTTACCCGTCGTTGCGCCGTTGTTAGTCGTTCATTGTCACCTATTGTCGTAGCGCGTTTTATCATTAAATCGATCAAGTGATTGCTCGGAATTTTACCGCGTCGCGTAAATGTCTCCGCGAGTCAAGATAAAATATCGACTGCCACATATCACCGGAGGGAGGGTGGATGACGAGCCTGTAAGATGTATATGCATTACCCACATTTTTCACCTCCCTTTGGATTCATATCGCGGGAGTCGCAAGCTGATGAGATATATGCCCGTCCTTCCTGCCACTTTCCATGATAATTTCGTAATAAATATATTATCTTTAGCAGTTTCACATTTTGGAATCCTGCGCCACGGCAGCCATGACAATTAAGTGGAATTAATAGTACTAAAATAACAATGGCTCAGTATCAAATGCCTACGTATACAACCAGTGATAGTTAAAGAAAACTTAAAGAATCAGACATTAATTATTCCTTTATTTTTTTATTTATTTATTTAGTTTATTTATTTATAAACTATTCCTGGATCGGTACGATCTAGATCACCACAAAATTGAATCCTTTCCTCATCGGTTGGTCGGTTGGCGCCGGTGGTACAGTGGTTAGAATCGTTGCCTTTCATGCGAGGGGTTGTGACTTCGAACCGGCATTAACCAGGGATTTTTCCCCGTGCCTTACACGATAGGAAATGAGCAAGATTTTCGTGATAGAATATCGAGGAAGATTCGTCGTAAAATGCTTTGTTATAAAAATATATTAGGCTTGTAACAGGTCAATGTTGTTTGTGCGACGACTGACATTTAATTATAAAGTAGCACCAAAACCCCGCCTTTTCCTTTTTTTATCAACTGGTTTCAAAATATTCAAGCAAATCCAGTCTTAAATTTTTTCATAAAGATGGCGACGGAGATTTAGACCGTCAGACGATGATATCTCCAGACGACTGCCCTCGTAAACATAACCTCGCTCATCGGCCGAGGTAATCTAGCCAGACGGCGATGCCATGGCGATACGCATCCGGATGTAATACAAATACAATTTCTGCCTCTGGCCGGTAATGCTGTCAGATATGCCTCTATCACCGACTAACTTTTTGCCATGGCATCTCTATAAATAGCCGGCCTATGTTCATGAACTCAGGATTCCCAGTAGTAGTAGTAGTCGTTCCTCTAGCCCATAAAGAAAACGCAATAACAGAAGATCATCAATCGATACACAGTAATCATAATGAAGCTATTTATTCCCGATAAGCTTTCTTCATATTTCGCAGCTGTTTCGCATCCGAGATGAATTCGAGCTGCTGTTTTTGCCTCTAGAGTCGCTAATCAGCTCATCGTGGAGCTGCCGTTGTGTTAAATACACATTATAAAATCCGTCAAGTCTCATATCGATTATTCTCACCTACGTTTCCACATCCAACATCAGCGTAAAGCAGCTTTTCACCAATATATTTTTGTATTCGCGTATTTCTATCATTTCTTGTATTATAAAATTTCACTATATTGCCCGGAAAAATCTAGAAACACGAATATCCCCATGATAGACTACATTGCGGTAGCCGTGTGAGTCAGTTAAAATATAAGCAAATTAAGTGGTTAATACCTTTATGGCTCACTGCGGAGATATAGATCACAAGCTTTCGAATGTTAAAACATTCTTCAGCAGGTGAATGATGAAGTTAAAAAACTTCATTTGTGTTTGTGGTGTATTACAGGGCACAAGAAATAAACACAGAGGAAAAATACAGCGAATAAATAACTTTAGTTCACCTAAATGACTAGACTAATGTGTGGGTAGTATATGGGGAAGCAGTTAGTCAAGTGGTAGGAGCGTTGAACTCGTAACCGGAAAGGTCATGGGTTCAATACTGCCAGCTGGTCGACTTCTGCGATGATCCTCAGCAAGTCATTTATCTTAGATTGCTGGACTAAACCCATCTCAAAAATAGGTAGACGCTTGATATCATCTTTAATAGAATGGTATGCAACTGTCGAAGGTATCGTATCTGCGCGAATCATAGCTGCCTTAAACATTCATCGTAAACTGCGTATGAGATTATATGATTATTGCCTGATAATTGTGATCTATAAATGTTGTACTTTACCTCTTATGTGTAGAATTTCATAAAGCTCTTATGTGTTTACCGCCTATCTCTGACTACTCGACTAGTGATGGTTAGAGAACTAGATTACTTCAAGAGCAGCTTGTCCCGCTTGAGGGGCCATTTTTATGCTTTTGTTCAAGCTTGCTTTATTTTTCATTTCACACGGGTCATCGTCGCGATTAAATTCTCAGGACAAACGTTGTAATAATCGCCAAAACAATCGCGCTAAGAAAACCATTTACCAGTTAACAAGCAGTTATGTTCGCAGCGCGCTAGATACGTTTGACCACCATAAATCAAAATGATGCCGAATCGTTCTTCACGGACCCTAACTCAAAAGTATCCGACCCCCCCCCCCTCCGCGCTACGTCTACAGCAGAACAATAGAGGCATTGATTTACGGTTTTGTACGCCCCGTTACAGAATATAGATAGTTTTTTCTCTCATCCCGAATTGTACAATCGCTAGTATTGCCACGATCAATAGTGGATGCGGGGGTAATTGTTTGAATGGGCCGGTCTGTAGATGTATCTGCTCGTAGTCGGTGCACAACGCTCGGTCTATAAATATCCTCCGGATTCCTGGCCGGTTTGACACTTCCCTTTCAAGTGGAATTAGTCATAGGCACTCCAACCGATATACTCCCCTCCAAGAACCAGAGAGCGCTTTACTGAGCCAATATAACTCGAGTATTCTAGGTGGGGCCCCCCCCTCCCGTGTGAAATATGGCCGCAACGTAGCAGCATCAATCTACCCCTACCAGATCTAGGTTAATCAAATTAGCGTTAATTTATTCCCTACTGTTCATTTTATGTTACGTACCGACACTTTGCAGTCAGGTAGCTAACAGAATAAATGAAAAAATTAGCCTCGACATTTGTAACCTTCTCGTGGTTGAATATATCTCGCATATTTGCCAAATAACAAGGATCCTTGCGTCTCGGTACATGTGTACTTACTTTTGTACCATTCTTAATTTCGTTACTTAAGAGTTGCGTAATAATAAATAAATAAATATTAGGCATTTATATACCCCCCCATTCCATGCACGCATGCTCACAGGGTGGTCCACGGCGGTGTGCAAATAGCAACTAATGTTAGAAAAGATGAAGTCGTTACAGTTAGAATTCATAGTGTGTAAAAAGATATGACTTGAGAATAGTTTTAAACATGTTAATGGAGACTATGCTTCTCATTTCGAGGGGCAAAGAGTTCCATAGAGCCAAAGCAACGCTTTCGAGTAGTGACTAGATGACAGTTGTCAATTTTCGCTAGACACTGAGAGGCAGACCTCAGAGGTCACAGTCTCCATTTGCTCCAACATTCGACGTTCAGTCTACTGAATTTATCATTATGTACAAAGCCCGAATTCCCCACCCTCCGTGACTAAAAACTTCACTCTTACTATCATGTAAGAATCTTAAGAACCTAAAAGAACCTAATACGATTAGATTGATCCATTCCGTCCTTCACGCGGCTTCTTGATCTAAACTAAAAGCCGCATGGCTTATATCAATTAGACCAGTACTAGAATGTTCCGTACGTATTTGACTTAAGTGTTGCATATGTACGTAACTACGCATGTATGATTTAGTGTGTTGCATAATTTCCTCAGTGTAACGGACATATGTATTCTATAACTATGTTGCATGTGTAGTGTACAGCATGTGTGTGTGTGTGTATGTGCGGTGTAGTGTGGCGCATGCCTATAGTGTAACCCACGTAGTGTATGTGTGTGCGCATGTAGAACGTTCGAGTAACCCGAGTCTCAGACACTCCCACAGCACGAGCAGCGCGGGCAGCAGGGAGTCCACTAGGATATCTGACCGCGGTATGCTCATCCTTAAACACGGCACGGTGTATAACAATCATCCTTAAACACGGCACGGTGTATAACGATCATCCTCAAATACAGCACAGTGTATAACAATCATCCTTAAACACTGCACGGTATATAATGATCGTAGTATTGTCTCACTTTCTTCGCCCGCTTTTTGTAACCTTTCGACTTCCGTGTATTCCAAGCTCAACGTTACACAGTTTATGACTAATCCTTACTGCTAAAATTCGGATGTATTGTACATTTCCATTGTCGACTTCGACCTTTAGTGAGATAAAGGCCCAATTATCGCCTTGACCGGGGAGTTATCCTTGCCCGATGCGACATACATACCAACATCTGATATCGATTACCTGTACACTCCCTAATTGGCAGAATTTGACACCCAGAGAAATGTCAAGATCTTGAACTGTATCTTCATGTTTTTGAACACGTCATGAATACCGTCGTGTTTGCCACGTCAGAAATCACACACCATAAAGTAGACAGCCATTTAATGGGACAGTTTAACATGAAATGTATTTTGATAGAAAGTCTAGTGTAGTTATTAGCTTAGTTGTAAGATATACCTAACTTGAATTAAAATTGTGACTAGTCAGTACTTGTTATGTAATAGTTTATCCACTTATAGGCCTGTATTCAATACAATTATATACGTATATCGTATGCATTTGTCGAAAACATGTAACGTAAAGCTCTGGTCGGTTAAACCATGGGAAAGTCCTTTATAAAATCTCTTGACCAACTATCAAACTGCCTGTGTTCTCTTTATTCATGATGTAATATGCTTTAATACTGTGATGGGTGTATGTACAAACCGTGCCATAACTATCTCTAGATTATTTTTATAGACTATTGTTTATGCAGAAATATTTTATTTATAAAACTGTGATTTATTGCTCCATCGTTTTACGGTTTGTTGAGATTATTGATATTCCGTGTAACTTTTAAAGAGAGGCTGCTGCGCACCTCCTACAGCAGCGGCAGCACGGTGAGCCGCGGTCACCATAGCGATACGCTTAGCGACCGTAGCCATAGGAACCGACACTGTAAATACAGCGATCGGCATAGCGACCGCGATAGCCGTAGCCATCGGCATAGCGACTGGCATAGTGACCGTGACAGTCGTCGCAGCGATCGTTATAGCAACTGTGATCGGCATAGCGATGTGCGTAGTCACCATAGCGACAGTGGTAAGGCACAATTCAGTTGCCTCGCACAGTTTTTTTTACATCTCACTGCCTTTATTTGCACAGTTAGTTCATTAAATACGGTTTTAAACGCTCGCAAAATAATTTTAGGCTATTCCATAATTTCTCTCATCTATTTGATAAATATACTATAAGGCATTTTCACCAACTGCATAAAATGTATAAAAATGCTTCTCTATTAATCTCTATTATTGTATACTTGTAACATTTTTACTATTCAAAATAATATCAGCAATAATCTATTAGTAATTAGTAATTGAATATTTCACTTTTGTCCAAAAATAAACTTCAAATTTCAAATGTTTATCTGACAAATACGTCAGTGACCCTGAGTATACGAATACAGTAATAGATGAAGTTATGATTTATCAATGCAACGCCAATTTTCTCATAATGAATTGCATATTTAAGTTTGTTGCGATCTGTTAGGTTTTTGGGGCTCATTGTTGAAGTTATTCCTCCCCCATTCACGTGTTCCACTGTTTCTCGTTATTTCAGCACCCACCCATTTCACGTATTTAACTAACTGCCGTCATTGATTTTCAACTCGCGATATTTGTCACCTTCGGCATTTTTTCATTCATGTTTACGGCGGGACGTTCGTGACGTCGTGTCATAGAAATAATTTGGAGAAATTATCGCTTCATAAAACACACGCAGCAAAGACGCGAGGGCTTCTTTCCTACGACATGGCTCCGTTTTCGATGCTTTATGTACGGTTGCACACGATGGAAGTCATCTTTTCGTTATCTTGCTATCTCGGTCTACACAATCATCAACTATCACTGAATTTGGACAGTCCTTTATAAGTGGAAAGTTATCGCAACAAACGGATTAATCTCGGTTCGAATGAGCGGAGAAATGTAGAGAAGAAACAACCGGGTCAGGGCAGACAGTCAACCTTAATCCATTCACCTTGCTGGTTCCTAATGCCTACATACGGCCTACATATGTCGCATACTCCGCTAACTCCGCGATAGTTCGCGATTTTTCACAATTTGATGACAAGATGGCGGAGAGGTAAGTACCATGGAGACCAGTGAGACAGCATCTGAAACGCAGCCGCGTCAGAGAGAAGCCCTTATCCAACCAAACTGCAACAGCCCCCACGGGCCGATAGAGTTCAAGGCGCTCTTTGCCTAAAAAATCATGGTTATTCCTCACCATAATATGGTTTAATAAAGGGCAGATATTGGCCCGCATACGGAGTTGTCATAACTTAATGAAATCGATTGTGGATTATTTATTATCTTTAATCAATATCACAGTGATCTCGTTAATGCAACGTGAAACCGAACATATACTGCTTGTCTTCCATATCATAATTGACACAGTCCGTCTTTCTTTACCAAATGGCGCGACTTACGATGGTTTCACCGTATAATTTCAGTTAACGCACAAAAGTTTGACACAAATTGGTGATGCCAATACCACCAAACCAAAAAAACATTCCTTGTTTCATCTATTTTCGCATTATCTAATCGTTACCTCTACCTTCATAATTCTACTCTCTTTGTTTCATCGTGTATTTTTGTTTCGCTCCATGAGCTATCAATAACGCTTTTGTGTACTAAGGTCTTGTGTGCCCTTTGTGTCGAGGTGCCCTGGGTGAGATTGTATCACTACTACATTCCAGTACTTGTTTACACCACGATATGACCGGAGATATCCTTACTTAATTCTGTATGAACGATTTATCACCTAATATCAATGTCAAATAATGATCAGTATTAATTTACCCCTTATTAGAGTTTATGCATGAGTAGCGCTTATAGTATTTTGTTGGGAAACATAACTGAGGATATATATATATGTGTATATATATATATATATGAGAATATTATATACAGATTGCTTGTTTAATACGCGCTAATTTATTGCTGAATGTTAGATTAGGGAGAATATCGTATATATTAGCCAATTGCAGTAATAATAAAATGGGTAAACGTGGAGAGTTTTGCTCGGTTATTTATTTGGACACATTTATTTGTTTTATTTGCGAATCGCTAAAATTTACAAACATCGATTCTATCGGGATAAGTCAACTTGTGGGAAGAACAAGTAGTTATATATTTCAGACAAACTCAAGGGCCATGGGCTCATGGTGCCCTCCTCACTGGGTGTTCAGTAAACCTGTTGCCTCGTGGGTATGCATCGCACTGGATTCGTTTGAAAAACGCTGTTCCAGACAATCGAGAGTAAATTATATCGATTAGGAGATTTTTTTCTACATGGTTGTATCTAAGACGCCATGTGTGTGTGTTGGGCAGGACCACGGTTAAATGGGCACACGAAACTGGAGCGGTTACGGGAGCGAGATCCGCGCAATCTGTACGAGTCATCCACCATTCTCTCGAGTGATATCGACAGCTTCTTCGATACGGAAGAAGACACAGCTAGCAGGTGCATACTCGATACTGAACTACCGTACCCGATTAGTTAGTGAGTTCATTAGGTAGGTACAGTAGTTAGTTATCTAAAAGTAGGCTGATTATACCAAGGTAATCGTCGTTTCGTGGTCCTTTAAAATGCTAACCTATAGGGTTAGCACGACAAACGGATTCACCTCAGTAATAACGGGTGGGTAAAAACACCGCAGCGAAAAAGTCCACCAAGTCCGGGCAGACAGTTGACCTTTGTCCATCCACACTAACGGTTTCAAACACCGAACGACAACCTAGATATGTTGCTCACTCCGCTCACTCTGCGGTAGTAAATGATTATTTTTCATGAGATGTGGAGATATCAGACGGGTGAGTGTCATAGAGACCAGCAGAGAGCATCTGAAACATCGCCACACCAGAGGGAAGAAGCGTTTATGTAACCACCAGACCCGGAAAATGCAACGGGTCATATATAGAGTAGTGCGGAAATCGATCTTGGGTGTTCTGGATTCAAGCCATCTAACCACTACACTAACTGTTCCCTGGTAGATGCCTAGGTGCTTTGTGGTTGGCAGATTTATATATACATGCGTGTTTCTCGATACCCTGATGCTGTAGTGGAGAACATTGAAAAATGACGTACCATGTTTTCTCCCGTATCTCTTCTCTGAGCTTGTTTTGTGCTCCCTTAATAGTATTTTATCTTAACTGTGAACTGCTCATATAGCATGTTTTACTTGGTAGATAGCGGTATAAAAATAACTTATTTATTATTATTATATAATTACCCTTAGGCTTGGGTTTTTTCGACCTCTTCAGAGACGTACCTATATTTGACAGTGCTGTACTCGCGATTTTTTTGTAGCAATAATTAACTCATCGGGCTAACCTCAGGTAGTATCTTGAGAAATTAAATTATTGTTGAATATAAAATACAGATTTTAATCGCTTTGAAACAATTGATATTTTATTCGTGCAGTTTTCATATGATTTAAAATCAGCAATAGCTCGTAAAGAAGCATAGTTTATTCAATTCGTCGACTTATGATTTAATGGTGAGCTGAAAAAGAAAAGGTAACGCCTTATCTAGCGATTAAGGTACGGCGTGACACAAGCTTTCAGATGCAGGTATACTTGCATGGAACACGCAAACTTTATTCATGAAAAGCCCAGATCCAACTATTCACCGTAGGTGTTTATCACCTCATGTAGCTGTACACTTCAATACGACCGATCGCGTATTCATTCAATATGCATCACATGTCTTCTCCAACTTGTGCGCTAAAACGCCGGAAATTTAATGAAGACACATCACTGTGACATCTAGTTCTTACTGAAATACTTCGAGGGTTATTCCACCGCTCAACGGTCAACTGTCCACAGTAGATGGAACAAAGTCCAAATATCTCTAATCATTAGAATTTTACATCAGTTTGTTCACAAACCGGGGAGAAATGCCCTGTAGAAATTCTGCCTTTATACTTCTGCTGACAGAGCTCCAGACTGATTATGTTAAGGTCATAGCTGCACGATTGCCCAGGTTTTTTATGCATTTCTGTACTGTTATCTATCAACCCGCGATGGCTACCCCACCATTGATGTTCAGTCTGCCACTAGATACCCTAGATTAACCCAACAATACATCCCTCAATGTAATAAAACTAAACATCCGAACCAAGAACTCTATCATACTCAGCCGCTGCCCCCCCCCCCTTCTTCCCACCCCAAAAAACTACTCAACTTTTCCTAGCAGCAACAAGTTCCAATCATCATTGAAACATCTTCGTCAAGTTCATCTACGATGCCTCACCTTCGTCACTTCTAGTCTTATTCATTCATTGCGTTACATTTCCTTGTTGATTCATTACTTTGTTACTTTGTCTGAATTTGTGTTTATTACGTTGCATTTAATTCCATTTTTATATTTTATATGTTGCGCTTTTTGATCATTTTACTCCCACTGTTGCCACGTTTCAGCGGTCGACAAGCTTAAGCTTTCTGGAAATTAGTTTGAATAATGCAAAATAAAATTAATACGGTGCCAGTTAAAAGTTTGGGTACGCATCGATTTGGACAGATTAAGGTGATATAAAGTCGGCTATATAAGACATCAGTCTTCGAATGGTGTGTGCTAACTGACAAGAATCTCTTTTAGAATTTTTAATAAAATTTGTTTTCATGCATGTCTCGACTTTACACTTATGTAGTTGTTTGGAATAAATGAAAACCGTACAATATTAAAGTGATTGCTTGAATTGAAATGAAATTTATTTGTTCAAAGTGTACTTATTAGCAGAGCTGTCAAACACACTTTACATGGTCCAAGACTATAATTTAATTGTCCAAATTATATAAAAATAAACACCTAACAGTATCCAGGTTATACAGATCAATATTAGATACAATTATGTACATTTTCAGTGCTTTTTATGATGTACCCAATCTATATGAATACTCTAGTACTCTCGCCAAAAGGATAGAATTTTTTACTCTTTTCTAAATCAATTATCTCTCCGCATGATTTTAGAGGCAAGCGGTATTTGTGGGTTACTATAAAAAACGCTCGGGGAAGCATCAAATTTTACATATTTCGTGAATATTACGGTGATTATTAATGCATTTCTACGGATCCATTCACACTTCGAGATCTGTAAAAAGGAGTGTCTTCTATGTGTGTGTGCATATGCGTGGGACGTGATGCTTTCATAAAACATACGACGATATCGTAGTGTAAAGTAAAATGTCGCGTTCAATACATCCGCACCCACAATTCTACAGCAAAGAATATTACACGAGTCTGGGTAGTATGATAAAAATGTGCTCTCAAAACATGATCTAAAGGCATTAAAAGAAGCAATTCGAATGATATGCGAATGGCAAGGTGTTTCACTGCATCAATCCAGCAATATGAGCACGTTGTTTTGTATTCGAGGAGGTCTGCCATGTTGCTTACAATCACAAGAACGTGGTTCGTAGAATGGCTGTCACATTCGGTGAGAGAAGAGTTATTTCTAGCTCGATAATTTCGCTAAATCCTGTGTTTTCGGTTTATCCTTAGTTTATTTTGCGCGTTTTTTTTTCGCTTTCAGATTTTCTTCACAAACAGAGACGACCGCGAGATCGTCTAAATATGGCCGTTATCGTCGGCGGCGACGCAAACATAGGCTCCCTCCCATTAGTAGAGTAAGTGGTTAGCGTATTGTCGAATATGACATAGGGGAGAGTGAATCAGAGAGACTGGTCATAAGAATTTGAATAAAAGAGACTGGTCATTATACATACCGTATATACTCACTTACAAAACGACCTATTTTCACCAAAAACCTAGATTCAAATTGGGGGGGGGGGGTTGTCTTCTAAGTGAGACTATAATTATTTCAAACCACATTGTCATCCGCAGGCGCCAGGTAGCGTTTCGCATGATAGACAGGTCTGCGTATAACATAGCGGTTTGATAGCGTGTGTT
>WURV02198602.1:0-11811 GCA_011762755.2 Epimenia babai
AGGAACCCTATCAAGTTGCTACATAATGATGCAAAATATTATTGTTTATTACAAACATTTCCGAGAGATGAACATATGCTAAAAGAATGAAATACGATAGTATCTTGGATTTTATTGTAGCCTTTCCCATCAACAGGGTTCCCACTTCCAATACACGTATGCATATATATTATATAACAATAGGCCCAAAAGTAGGCAAAACTTGAAAAAGGAAAGACAGTATGGTAGTAAATGCTTACAACAAATACGTACTAGCTATGCACATGGCTGCGTAAATAGTGTCAAAAATCTCCTCATAAAAATAGATTTTAAAAATCAACTGGAATCGGGGGAATATCACAAATTGTCAAAAAATATAGTTACATAAAAGTAAAAACAAAATAAATATATTTAAATCAGTTAATATATACTGGCAGAAATCTTAAGATATATTTGTCACTCTACACATTTTTAACATTATTAATATCGAATATTTGATACATTTGGCTGTCAAAATAAAAAATAAACTGGAAAATTTGTTTAGATTTTCGTGGTTTTTTTTTTTAATTATCCAATAAAGCAAAATGCTTGGATTCGTTAATGGCTTCCCAGTGTACTTATTTGAATGGGGCACCTGCAACCATATTCTTTCCCTTTCCAATTATGACTTGAAATAATCATAGATACAATAAAAGTATACTGTAAAAATTATTACATTTTATAGTGCATTCCACGCTATCAAATTCGTCAGGACGCAAAAGATACTGTCCTAGAATCAGACGAGGGACCAGAATTTATCACCTAGTTGTTCAAGAGCACCGTAAGATGCCTCCACCCACACCTCCGAGGTAGTACACTATCAACTGCTTAATAACCTCTTACTTTTCTACTAAATTATGGACATTTTTCAACCCCTTTTGAAATGTCAAATTCCATAATGCGTTTTTAGATATTCCACTAGTATTAGATATAAAAACCATTCCAAGCTTTCGATCAATGCTTTGATCCTACTGCAGATAGGTCTACAACTAGCTCACAACTTGTTACTGTCGTTGTGAATTGTTTAATCAGACTGTTGCCTTTAACAAATTTGATACTGTGGAGGCACTATCATTGCGTAGAACAGTTAACAATCGCTACACATCACCCGGCAAATACATACTTAATCCTGATACTTTCAACTGGCACACCTACATAAACAATAACATGCATAAAAAACACCTGTCAATAAAGATTACAAGCATAAGTTATCTGAAGGATTGCATTTCTACTGGTATCTATAAGTAATGACGCAATATAGCAATCGGTATAATACATGCTTGATTTACAGGTCAGGGCTAGTCGTAGATAAGTAAAATAGGAAATCTATGATGAAATAACCAAGTACTATAAGAGGCTGAAGAGAAATTTCCGAGCAAACTACAATAATTATCTTTATAGAACGGTATATACTTAATGTGGTAATGCCAGATAGGCTCAACTATAGTGATTCACAAAGAACAGGTGAGAAATGTCCCGAACCCACAACCTCCTGATAAGCGGTCTGGTGCTCTAATAATTTATACACAATACCGACAGTAGAGACTCAGTTAGCAGAGGACCAGATGAAGTGAAATGACAATTTATTGATTTATAGTGCCCTTTTAACACATAGCTATCAAAGACACTTTACAAATTTATGGTTAATAATAATATGATTAACTAGAAACACAAGGAATACAAGATTATCTGGAGGTTGTAGGTTGGAGGAAGGGGAGAATATACCATAAAGACCGTTTTCCGTGCATTTCTATCCTGTATATATCTCTCTCAATCTATTCCATGAATAGAGCAAGCTTTGCTTATGTGCTCCTTGTATATAAATACATGCCTTCGAAAATTGCATTATACAGTAAGTCATTTCCTTATAGTAGATTACGTACCTAATAATTCATATGAATTATCAAAGTTGCTGATTACATTTACGTGCGCTCAAGCCATAAGACGCATTAAGATGCATTACACTTAAAGCCATTATTGAATAGCAAGCAAGACATGAGGCCCATTAAATTATTTAATGCTTTGTGGGAGAGGAGAAACCCATCCCCAACAACCAATCAGGTAGCTTTCGCCCAACTTGTTCTATCCAAATTATTAAAATGGTATCATTCAAAACCCCACGCAAGCATAAAAAAAATAGAGTAAATAGTAAGTTGCAATGGCAGATGGTAATAATCAGATCCTCCCACGAAAGTGGGTCAAGGATTGACATTGGGCCAATATAATAATACTAAGCTCATGTAGTAAACACAATGGCCAACGGATAAGGTACAGTGTACTATATGTAATGGGTAAACTATTTATAGTAACTCGCTCAATACATAAATACCTTCGGGCATAACAACGAGCCAATTATTATAGAGGGCAGGCGAAATATAATCACAAGTAAAAATAGTTTTTTGAATCACTGTGAGGTAACACTCAAAAGTGGGTCATCGAGCTATTATTTTAGCACCCCTAAAAGACCGGTTGGACAAAGATTCCTTTAGCTGTTTTTTCCATACAAAATATCAGTAGTCACAGTACTGATAAGACTCTCAATCAGTTTATTGAACAGTCTACTTTTAACAATTAAATGTCTATTTAATCATGAACACTTTCAGTACTAATAAAATGTGTGAAAGGTTTATTCTGAACTTGATATCTTATCGTTAAACACAATTTCTTAGTAGGATTACGTTGGGGAAAAGAATCTTTTCATAACGGTGTATGAGGAAGATCGTCGAGAAGCTGAGCTGGACTGAATGACAAGCTTCGATCACCATATGAAAGTTGCTTTCAATGCTTTGTTACGGCTATGACAAGAGCTCTGTACAGCTTTGGTGTTTACAATAAAGCGAGATAATGAAGAGGTCAACACCATTGAGACCGTTCAAAAACCTCAAATCTCAAATGCATCGTAATCGTCCTGCAAAGGCTACTGCCAAATTACCCGGGTTGTAAACTGGTTAAAATGGGAATCAATCGGGAATTTTGTTGATTTCAATCTCAACTATCTACTATACCGCCTGCTCGGCGACGATGAATTTTTAATATAGATACCTAAAATGCACTGGAATAACCCCGTCCCTGTAGCTCAGTTGATAGAGCACCAGACCGGTTATCTGGGGGTCGTGGTTTCGAGTCCCATCAGAGGTATAGGTTTTTCCTGCGCATTTCTCTCCAGCTATTTATAGAACCACACTGACTATCCTACTAACCATCTACCTTATGGATACGCGCAGCATAAATAACCTGGCCTATCATTATCGTAGCTATGAGTGTGAATCAACAAAGTCAGAAAGAAATGACTTATCGAGAAACCAGCAAATCAACAATTACATTTATTACTCAACCCGGGTCTTCCAACTAATCCATATATAGGCAGCTATCTGTCGCTTGCTTTGAACCAGGTCCACAGACATACGTTCGCGGCTAGCGTATGGCAGATTAGAAAGTGGTACCAGTTAGAAAAATGGGGGGTTTTTTACATGAGAAGTGATAGTTTGATGCCCGCACAAACTTAGGATATTTTCCACACCCCCCACTACATGAAATTAACAAAATGTTGGAGCTTCACCATTGATAAAAATGTATATTCAAGGACTTTATTGTACAATTCAATAGCAGTAAACATGGCAATACAATAAACTGTAGTAAATGCATGACATTTATAGCCGTTGATAAAGTAGCACTAAAACCACACACCACTATCTAATGACAGAAACCATCTCCGAAACGTCACGGGACAATGCGGCTAGATACTCGATACCAATCAACAAAACAACATTCTGCAGTAAAGTGTTTTATCGCATTGTTATAAGTGAAAATTGTTGCATATATATATATATATATGTATATATATATCGCAATTTCAGTACACACGCCATTACTAATTTTATTTCTGCACTTCATCACAGTAGAATAAAATAGTCTTATCCAGTACTGTACAGGGAATTGGCCAAATTCTTTGTACGAGTATTCAATTATGCAGGTAGTTACAAACTTACAAAGTTATCCCGCAGCCCTTCAGCAATACACAAACATACGTCATCCATCACCAACAGAAATCCCAGCGTCCAATCGTTATGCCAAGCAATGTCAAATCTATTAGTTACAAAGGGACACAATGCCATCATCACTCAGAGGTAACGCGAGTTAAAATCACCGACTGTTCCTATACGCTTTATTAAGACGATCGAAATCATATTTACACTCTGTCCATTTAACAGAATTACCGGATTATTACTACAAACACATATCAAACAATAACGATTGAAGATGACCCCAGATGAATATACCGATCATAAAAACGAAGTCGATGGCCGAAATATTTATTTCGCCCAGTTTATGAAGCGCAACTGTGCCACGAATGTTGGGAAAATACATAAGTGGCTATTACAAAATAACGAAACGAGACCCCGCAAATAACATGGTCGATGTTACTGCTGCCACCTGAAAAGCTAAAAGGAGAAAATTCTATTATATTAAAGTACCAGCAACCATAAGGAGCCAACAGTTCAGTGCTAGAGCCTAATAGTGCATTTACACTATCCGATTTTTCGGCTCCCGTTCCCACTCCAGCCACCATCTTTAATGAAAAACGGATCCGTTTCGATATCAGGACGAGTTCTAAATTTGTTGGGAGCGGGAGCGTCAACCAATGAACAAACAGTGTCATTCACGTGATATTCGCCCTAGCAACACATTTTTTGTACAAGATGGCGTCGCGCTAAGACTCAAAGTTAAGTGATGAGCAAATGCACGAAATGCGCTCGGTTCCTTACTGTGAAACGTATTCATGACTGTGTTATACGCCCCTAGTTCTTTTTACGCTTCTTTTCAAGAATCCCTCATCTACTCTGCCCGGGTTTTTCTTGCAAGCAGACTCCCAACGATTACTGTTGCCGCACTCAAAAGCTGCAGCTACCACATTTGTATCTAATTGTTTACAGGAACTGTCGTCGTCACTGAAGTAATCCACCATCTTGTAAAAGTGGTATCATGTGACTTTCGGACCGGCAAGCAATTAGAAATGTCAGACGGGTAGTGTAAATGACCTTCAGATTTATTGGAAGCGGGAGCCGAAAAAAATTGCATGTGAATCCACTAGTAGACTTCATTTGAGAGTTGAGATCGACACTGATTGACTGACACCGACTACGTTGACCACATAAACCATTTCATGCAAATTTTCAGGAAGGCAAAATTCTAGGGAAAATTAAGATTGTGAAAGCGTGAAATTTTGCAATATCCAAAATTATTTAATCATAACATATTGCTGTTAGAATAATTTTTTTCACGGAGGTAATACATCATTTACCGTACTCGACACCAGTTCAATTACAGCAGAGTGCTGGATACAAACCAATCACCGAACATTATTGAGAAACATATGCGAATAGTATTTATTACATTACAATATACAAATATAAGTTGTATAAACACCTTAGTTACGTAAAATACTTTTTGTGCGTGAAACTAATTGGTTTATCCTATACGGGGTGGGGGGGAGGAACCTGGTACAAGTTCATTCAATTCCACTCACACGCAATAGCTTAATGGCTTTAATACACATTTAGAACTCTAAGACATCAAATTTACTTAGCCTAGTACTTCACAAACGATAGTTTGCTCAACTAACCTGACACCGGGTAATTGGGAAAGCATCAATCAGAAATTAAATATATACAAATATAGAACAAAACATCCGACCTACTAAATTATTATATCAAAGAGAAAGCTGCCTTCATGAGATGACACTGAGGATGGATCATAAACTAGACAACCAGTTGGAAAAATAATTAATAGTAGAGGATGATGTAATATGGTACGATTACAAATTAATAGGCAATAGTGGGATCCACATCACAATTTGATGCAATCAACTCGTAATGTTATACACACCTAAAAAAATTATGCATCATGAAAGCCAACAGACGATTGCGCACGAAGACATTCGTTTTCCTTTCGCAGACGGGTGATTTCATCTACTAAGGATTTCGCAGCCATTTGACCATCACCTGCTTCTGACTCCGTCGAAATGTCCAAATCAGTAACGCATTGACCAGTCAGATGTCTCAGTTTCTGTTCCATTAATTCATTTTTCGCCTCTAATACTAGATATTCATTTATCAATTCTGATTTCGACATATTTTGCAAGCGCTCAGCATGTATGTTTGTGTATGCCTCAGTGAAATCTTTAGCAAGAAATATTTCATTAGTCGGGGAGTCATTTAGGTCATCAATTGATGGCTCACTTTCGCTGTCCCATTCCACTGATCGATCGTCACGATTTTCTGCATTGGGAACTTTTAATTCCAGATCTGGCGACAAAGACTGTCCATTTTTCATATGGTCTTCGATTAGGAATTGTGTGGTATTATATGGAGCTACTGCATGACCCGATTCAAAGGCTGCCTCCCGTTTCTTGGTTGCGCGTTTACTTTCTCGTTCTTCTAACTTTCGTCGCTGAACCCAGTTCAACTGATCGTACGGTTTCCAATGGTGTCGGCCACCTCCTTTAGGACGACGACGTCGACCTCGTTTCTTCTTGGACACGGTTACTTCTTCGTTCATTTTTCCACTGTCACTTTCGACATCATGGGCAAGTTTAGTTTCTTCGGTGTTGGACGCAATAGCGGTACCATCGCTTATGTTCTCTTCGTCAGCCATTTCTGAGTTGCATGTCATAGTATCGGTCATCCCTGTTTCCATTGTCAAATATAACACAAACAATTATCCCGTTTAAATAATTTTTCATTGCAATGTACATAAATTCGCAGCGTTGCCTTTTGACAAACTACGTCACCCGACGTCGTCTGCTTCTTTTATAATATCCGTATAACACACTAATGTACATCCGCAATGTAAAAAGGTACCCGTTCGCAAATATCTATTTATATTAATTATGTACTTAAATAACATGGAAATTCGATGTGGTAACTTAAGAGTTTAGTTGAAATGAATCAGATATGATCAATATTTTTACTTTTCCACTAACAGCAAGCAAGTATGAAAATCGCGGACTTATTTTTCACATAAATGTGTATTGTATACTTTTTCGCTTATAAAGGGGTGAGAAGTAAGAACTCGGCGATACAATATAGGAGACAATGGTGTACAATAAACACCAAATGGTAAAATATTATGAATCTTTATTTGAATAAAACCCTATATATCTAATAAAATCATACATGATTTGAGGATAAAAAAGAGTGCAATGGTTAGACAGTTAGGAAGAATCCAGAGATATAAGTATTACGACGCTTAGATGTAGGTCAAGGCGCGAAGCGAGGAATATGGCAGGGCGTGTTTGAACCGAGGCAACAGCGTCTAATGGAATTTGTATTTGAAATAGGACAACTTGAACGTGTAAGGAGAAATTATATAACTACAGGATACCTGGTAGGACATCAATGGAGATTAGTTGAGAGTAGTAAAATCACTTTGTGAACACGGGTCACCAAAATGTAGTTTAAATTAGGTCCACATAATTATGCAACGATATATCATTTGAAATTGAATGAAGATGTCAGTGGAAGTATTGCCCCAGAGTGTGAGGATGATCTGGATTAATCTTTATTCATAGAGAGTCTCAAAAATGTGTTGCCTTTCGTGATATGACCTGTGTCGACATAACTACGTATTTTTTTAGAGTGAGGGGGTTCATTGGTGAGTGGTACATGTACAGAAGTCTTAGAGTGGCCGGCAGGAGAGGGGGATCATTGCTGAATGGAGGTGTGTTGGCACGAGGCTACATATGCACTTTGCGAAATGACGTACACGGCGTGTTGTTTTTTACGTACATATCTGTTTTCCTTTAAGCTCATAAATAAAATTATTTCATAGTAAGAGAACGATTTGTTACTCCAAGACGCTCATGGTGATGCAGTAGGAACGATCGTGGACAAATATGTGAAAGTACATCGCCCTCCGTGCACAAACTTGTAATACTGTTAATTATACAGAATTGTTGTATACATGGTTCAAGGTTAATAGGTTTTCGTTGAATATTAAGAAAACCAATTTTATGATTTTTGGTAATGGGATGCTGTGGGAAAATTTATTATTGTTATGTTTTTAATTTCTTATGTTGAATTAAAACTAACGCGAAAATTTACTGAACAAGTACGATTAGGTGTGAGTATTCTATCTTTAATTATAATCACAAAGTAATAACAAACTCATTAAGCTTATTAATAACACTTTAACACTAGCAGTTACTAAATGGTTACACGTAATTGGAACCTAATCAGTACAGTCTTATTATATCGTCTAAATCACGATGTTAATTTTAGGACTTATACGATAATAGGAACGTAGTAATTTGAGACACCGGCTTTTTGTAAGCTATGGGGCAGACTCTATCGAACAAATACAATATTCGATATGACGCAATAGTAAGGATAAACAACATTGAGCCAATCAACGTTAATGTGGGCGTGGCGCGACGTGATTGGCGCGTTGTCGAAGAATCGAGGGGATTCCCCGTTTGCGGCGAGAATATTCCTAATCGGTTAAATCCAGTATGTTACAATTATTAATTTGAATGTGTTGAAATTGATAGAGAATATGCTAAAGAGAGCAAAAAGTATATGAATCATGTATAAGGTCAAAGAGAAAGTCATTTAGAGCTTCTTGCGCACATTATATTGCCCATGGATTCTTCCGTATCTCAACCATTGTTCTGCTATTAGGGATAAGACATGTAAATCCACTATGATGTGCCTAGTAACTCTACAAAAGAAAGCTGTTAGATTTGGTGACAAGGGACCTCGGCGCACTCCTTCGCGGCCTATTTTAATATTATATTTTTATTTATAATATCCTTAATTTAATAGACCTTGTCAAGTTTAATACTGCGTGTTTAATGTATAAAGTGTATAATAAAATGTTGTCAGACAGATTATTGACACAATTTGAAATGATCCATTCGGATGCCAGACAATATGGTAATTGCGCAGTAAAATATAGCCGTACAACACTGAAAACACGCCGTGTCTCTCGTATTGGTGTGAAAATGTGGAATTATGTCGATGGGTGTGTTGAATACGAAACAACACAAATCGTCATCAAGGCGTCATCTTATAAATTATATAAGTATAATATGTTATTGTATATGGACACTACAAAGTGTATGTAATAACACTATTGTTAGACCATAACATCGAATTGTTGGAAGAATGCGCCTGCAAGTGAAATTATAGGGCCTTATAAGACTTGTACAAATTAACAGGTAATCCAATATATAGATGAAACTTTTCATATAATTGATATTCATGTTTCAATTTTTAATATGCGGATTAAACTGTAAGTTATTAGTAGTTATAATAGGAACTGAGAATGCTATGAAGGAATGCACCAAAAGCATGACGGTCTGCCTAAACACTTCCTTTCAATACACGATGTACTACATTTACGTGCGATTATTAATTTGTGTTCTGTAATAACCTATATGAAGTGATGATATAATTAATCTCTATAATATATATATATATATCTTTATTGAATATTGACATCTATACAACCTCCTACATCGAGTCATGCGTCTCACGAGGCACATATCAAGCATGGCCAAAAGGTTCATTTCACAATATACTACTCCGAATTAAGCAAACAATATAAAATGATTTGGCCATTTATGATTAATATCATAGTCTCCGATACGAGATGAACAAATGCCTACCACGTTACTGACTAGCCTCCATGGCCGCCTTGCCGATCGTCAAGTATCGTATCATGACTATCACAATTAGGATGTAAGACAAGACAGATATAAATTAATCTGGATTCCGATCCTTAATTTGAGATCGATCCCAATGGTCTCTATGGGAAACCATATTTGTTAAAGGGACTTAATTACACAAAATTATAATACTCATTTTATTACGTTATAAAAATCTGTTCGTGAAATTATCACCCTTTCTACCACTACAAAAAGAAGAATTAAAATACAGTATAATATTATCATTGGTGGATTTCGTGCCAGGCAGAAAAATTACACCACTGAGCTCGTCAGAATCAGCGACTATCGCATTAGTGGTGGTATAAATAATATCGAGAATAGGATGTAGTAGGTCCACAAACAATTAATTCGCTAATTAAATACAGCAAATTCCTACAGTGGCAGGTCAATACATCATTCAGCAATCATCGTTAATGTAACCCGCGCTGTGGTGTTATGGAAATATGGCTAATTATAACAATTCAGAAGGTATGAAGCGGTTATGCACATGCAAGTTATCCATGCTAGCCATGTGCAAGAATATCGCGTGAAAACACAATGACAATGTATTGGATGCGGGAAGGAAGTGTAGCGTAAGTGGGCGTGTCGATGCTGTCCATGTTGCTGTAAATACATATGATTGCATATTTTATTTACTTAATGCAAACACTGTTGTGAACGGCCAATTAGATCTCCATATCTACGATAATAGAAACAAAAGCTGCTTTTAGAGCGGGTGTGGGACTGTGGGTAGCCTACTAGTGAGGGTTAACGTTATTTTTTATTTGAGAAATGTTTGACAAATATCAGAAAGTTGAAAAATGTTTACAATTGCCACATAGATTACTAAAAGGCTTTCGATTGGGTTTATGATTCAAAATTAATTGGAGTATTGAATCATGATAATTTTGATGAACGAGATATAATATTAATGAAGATCCTGTGCTGGCCCAAACTGCAATGATTCACATAGGATAGATTTAAGATCAAAAGAGGAGTGCTGCAAGGATGTGTACTATCACCAAAGTCATTCAACATATACCTATACTTAAGGTATCTTCAGAGAGTCAGATAAGTGTAGTAGAGTGGTTATAGGTTGGCAAAATATAACAAACTAGCTATGCGCAGAGGATAAATAGAAAGCTGTAGTTGCTACGAGTGAAGAAGGACTGCAGAGAATTGTGGACACGGTAGCTGGAAGCAGCTTGGAACTAGGATTGCGAATGAATGTTGGTATACCTTGGCTCATTTGATCACAGAGGATGCAAGATGTGATAGCGAGATCGGAAGAAAGATTGAGATAGCCAGAGGGAACTTGATCAAGATGAAAGATGTGTCTTGCATAAGAATAATAATAATAATAATAAAGCTTTATTTAGAGTGCCGTATTATCCCTCTGTCAATAATGACAAGATGATGTTGACGACACTTTACAATGTAACTAGCTTTAAACATAAACTAATGAAGTTATGTGCAAGAAGAGTGAGTTTGACAACCCGAAAGAGTATAGTGAAATGTTACATTATGTCAATGTTATTATTTTGCAAGATAGACCTTGACATTCAACGCAGAAATGTGGAAGAGGAATCAGGCATTAGGGATGTGGGCATATAGGAGGATGTGAAACGTTAATTATACGGAGCATAAAACTGATGAGGTAGTGCTGAAGCTGGCGATACTGAAAGAGAATTGATAAATATCACAAAAATTGAGAAACTGAGATGCCGTGTGGTGAGAGGAGGGAGGTTATAGAATGGATTAATGGAAAGAATGGTAAAGGGTAAGTGAAAACAAGCCCGACGGATATGGGTGACTGATATCAACAAATGGTCAGGCATGAGTTACTATACGGTGGCATCATAGAGAGTGCAATACAGACATGATTGGCACAGCCTGACAGCATTTCGCCGATGGTGTCCGCTACGCCAAGACTACAAGGTGATCTACAATAATTGATAACTATGTAAGAATGTAAGACTAAATAGTATAATATACAGATATATATATATATACAGTGAAACCTGCTCTAATGACCACTCGTATACAGCGACCACTCGTCTTAAGCGACCGCCTTTCGGCGGTCCCGA
>WURV02198613.1:0-11811 GCA_011762755.2 Epimenia babai
CATTCCGCGCGTTGCGGAAATCGGTGTAGTAGGCGTGCTCCCAGACGTCGCAGGTGAGCAGCGGGGTGACGCTGGTCGTCAGTGGCGTGTCTGCGTTGGCGGTACTGATGATCTTGGGGGTGCCGTTGTCGAGCACGAGCCAGACCCAGCCGGAGCCGAACTGCCCCATGCCGACCTTGTTCCACTCGTTCTTGAATGCGTCGAATCCACCGAGCTGGTCGATGATCTCCTTCGCCTTGCCGTCGGTTGGGGCGCCGCCACCACCGGCTGCCATACCGTCCCAGAAGAACGTGTGGTTCCAAACCTGGGCCGCGTTGTTGAAGACGCCGCCGGACGAGTTGCGCACGACGTCCTCGAGGGAGCCGTTGGCGGCGTCCGTGCCCTCGATGGCGGCCTGCAACTTCGTCATGTAGGTCTTGTGATGCTTCTCGTAGTGGTAGTCGAAGGTCTCCGGGCTCATGTGAGGCATGAGCGCGTCTTTGCTGTAGGGAAGGGGCTTGACGGTGAATTCCATATCTCTCGGATTGTCTAGGGAAGGGATGGGCCCTGGGGCCTGCGTCAGGGTAGCCGGGGGCGAATCCCGGTTCCACACTAACCGGTCTGGACCCGGTCTGAACCCGGCTCGGACTGGAAGTCGTGGCCCGTCGGGAGCTGGAAGATTCGGAGACCGAACTCCCCGAGCGCCGCGAGCAGGTGGTCGAAGATGTCCGACTGGATGGTTTCGTATTCGATCCAGTTGGTCGTGCTCGTGAAGAGGTAGATCTGGATCGGCAGGCCGGTCTGGCCGGGTTCGAGCTGCCGGACGAGGAAGGTGAACTCGCCATGGATGTTCGGCAGGGAGCGGAGATACGCGATCACGTATGCGCGGAACGTGCCGATATTCGTCAGGCGTCGGGTGTTGATCGGAGACTCGGTGACGCCGTTGCGGGATTCGTTGGTCTCCTCGAGTTGGGCCCGCTTGTCAGCGATGTAGCCGCGGATCAATTCGATCTTGCTGAGCCTTTCGATCTCCTCCTCGGTGAGGAATCGCACGGTCGCCATGTCGATGTTCAGGCTGCGCTTGATCCGGCGACCGCCACTCTCGGACATGCCGCGCCAATTCTTGAAGGCTCCCTCCACGAGCTTGCGGGTGGGGACGGTGACGACGGTCTTGTCGAAGTTGCGGACCTTTACCGTGTGAAGCGCGATGTCCATGACATCGCCGTCCGCGTTACACGACGGAACTTCGATCCAGTCGCCGACGTGGAGCATGTCGTTGGAGGTCAGCTGGATCGAGGCGACCAGGCTGAGGATGGTGTCCTTGAATACGAACATCAGCACTGCCGCGAGTCCGGCCACTGTGGCCAGGAATCCGCCGGGGTTCTTGTCCAGCATCAACGCGACCCCGCAGATCGTGCCGATCAGGAACACGAAGATCTTGGTGATCTGTACGTAGCCCTTGATCGGTCGGCTGCGGGCTACCGACTTGTGCTCGTAGATTCGGTTGACGGCGGTCAACGAGGCGTTCATCGCCATCATCACGCAGAGCACGATGAAGCCCTGGGCCAGGTTGCGCAGCAGTGCCAACCACGGTCCGTCATCCTTGAGGTCCAGGGGGATCGGGTTGTAGTCGCTGTGCAGGATCGAGGTGGCGAGGGCGAAGACCACGGCGGGCGGGATGTATCCCAGCCAGCGGAAGGTCTTGGCGTCGAGGAAGGCGTCGTCCCACTCGAAGCGCGAGCGTTTGATCAGCTTGCGGATCAGCGGCAGGACCACCAGCCAGGTCAGGCACCAGGCGAGCAGGCTCACCGCCAGCAGGAAGCCCAGGGTCACCAGGTTGCCCATCGCGGGGTTGTCGTTGATCCACTCCTGTACGCTGTCGAGGAAGCTCTCCCAGGCGCTCGGCGGGTCGGTCGGGGCGGGTAGATCCTGGTTCTGGGGCAGCATTCGGGGCAGTTTGGCTGCCGGCCTTCCGGGGTCAAGGATCGGGCCCGATCTGTCGATGATATGGCCATGGGCCGCAACCTCCTTCTCGTCACCAGCCAGGCGCGGAGTGTCCACTCGGGTGTCGGCACGTACGCGGCGATGCTGCTCGACGGCATCGTGCGACGGGCTGCGGGTGAGGTGCAGGTGACCGTGGCGACCTGGCATGGCGAGATCGACGCGGAGCGTTGGCCGGAGGTGGAGTGGTTGGACCTCGGGGAGCCGTCGCGCTTCGACCCGAGTCCGGGTTGCTTCTGGTCGTTGGGTCGCAGCCTGGTGCGGAGGCTTCGAGATCGCTTCGGTGCCTGCCCCTTCGATACCCTGCAGTTCCTCGATGCCCGGGAGGGTCATGCCTTCCTCCGTTCGCCCCTGCGCGAAGGTGTCGAGGTGATAGGCACCGTGCACGACGACTACGCGGCCCTGAGCAACTGGAACCCGCTGCAGTACGTCGGGGTTGCCGCCGATCCCCTGCGGCGTTTCGCCTACTACGCCTGGCAGAAGCGGCTCGAGCGCCGGACCTACCGGCGCTTCGACCTGCTGCTGGTCAACTCCAAGGCCACCGGCGAGTCGGTGCGCCGGGCCTACGGTCTCGACCCTGGTCGTCTGGTGCCGGTGCGGTTGACCGTTGCGGATCGAGAGGGCGAGCCCCAGGCTGTGACCCTCAGTGGTCGCCCGGTGCTGCTGTTCGCAGGGGGCAACTACTACCGCAAGGGACTCGATACCCTGGTGCGGGCCTTGGCCGTCCTCCATCCGCGGCTGCCCGACATCAAGCTGCACGTCGCCGGGCGCTGTCGGTCCCAGGCGCGCATCGAGCAACTGGTGGAGCGTCTGGGGTTGTCCGAGACGGTGGTGTTTCATGGCCACCTGCCGCCCGAGTCGGTGGCCGAGATGTTCGCGGCGGCGGACCTGTTCGTCATGCCGTCCCGCACCGAAGCCCTGGGGTTGGTGTACCTCGAGGCCTTCCGCGCCGGGCTACCAGTGATCGCTGGCGATCGGGGTGGCGTGACCGAGATCGTGCAGGATCAGAAGAGTGGCGTGCTGGTGTCGCCGGGATGTGTGGAGGCACTGGCGGATGCGATCCGGGAGGTGCTGGGGGACGTCGGGCTGCGCCAGCAGATCATCGCCGGGGGCTATGAGATCTTGGCCGAGCGTCGTCCGGGGCGGTTGGTCGCGGAGAACCTGGCGGTGCTGGGGCTCGGCGACAAGGGAGCCGAGGCGGGGGTGGGGAGTGAGGCGCCAGGCGGCATGACGGATCCCGAGCTGCTTGCCGGGTCGCGAGCCTGAGTCCCAGCTCAGGTGTTGGGGACCGAGGTCGGCTTCATTGCGGATCGTGGCCTTCTCGCTGCGGCCGCTGACCCGCAACAGCAGCTTCTTGGCGCGCTTGGGGCCAAAGACCATGCGTTGTTCCAGAGCGTCGGTCTTGGTGGGCGCGCTCGGGGGCTCGGCGTTCCGGCCGCTGCCCACCTCGATTCGTACCGCGTCCTGAGGGATGTCTGGCGAGCGGTACATGCGGAACGATCCGTCTGCGCGGGAGACGGCGGAGGCCATGCGCCGGCTGCGGATCTAGGGGCCGAAGTTGGGTTCAGGACTCATGGTGCTGCGATGCTAGGCTGAAGCCATGCTGAGGGTGCTGATCATCTGCCTGGCTCTAAGCAGTTGTGCCGGCTCGGAGCCATTGCTTCGCCTGGTGGGGAGCCGGGATCGGGGTGCCTTGCTCGGCCGGCAGCAGGTCTTTGCGGGCCCTGAGGGAATGCCCAGGGTCGAGTTGCTCAACCTCCTGCACTTGGGTGATCAGGGTTTCTATCAGCAGGTTCAGGCGCGCTTGGGTGCAGCGGAGGTGGTGATTCTGGAGGGGCTGCGCTCGGCTCCCGGGTCGCGGCCGGATACCTCCTTTGCGAGTGCTCCGCATCCCCATCGGCAGCTTGCGGCGAGCCTTGGCTTGGTCTATCAGCTAGACGTTCTGCGGGCGGATCCGAACTTTCGCAGGGTGGATCTCTTCTTGGCGGATTATCGGCGCATGCGTGCTGTGCACGGGCCAGCGCCGGAGATCACCTTGCCGGACTTCTCTCGGCAGCTGGCAGAGGAAGTGTTCTATCTGCTGAGCCGCAGTCCTGGCCTGAATCGCCGCCAGGCCCAGGCAAAGGTGATGCGGGTGCAGGGGCGCTTTCTGCTCGCCGAGGTTCTTGTGCGGCAGGCGCGGCGAGTTTCGCCGGATCCGGTGTCGCGCCTGCGCGAGGAGCGGGCCCTGGCCGCCTTGGCCCCCTCCGCCGGCACCTGGGTCTATTCCTGGGGGCACGTGCACGGACCGGGCCTTGCGCGTGGATTGCGGGCGCGGGGCTACCGCCTGGTGGCCGAGCGCTGGGTGCCGATCTTCGCCTGGGGCCCGGGTTCCTCGGAACACACGGCCGTAGGCGCCACCGCCCGGGGCAGCCTACGGCCGGAGACAAGCTCAGGCTCGGAGGCACTCAGGCTAGGTAGGTCAGGGCCTCTGTCTACGATGGGCTTGCCGGCTCCGCTTCCCCTGGGGGGAGGCGACCTGTGAACACTTCGTGGAAAGTCCGGGGGAGTCTCCTGGACAAGTCCAAGGGCGCCGGCTCAAGCCGGGCAGGCTACTTCTCGGGCTGCGCTGCGCTGTTGGTGGAAAGCCCTGGCGCCCTGGTCCGTGCCCGGTCTTCGGATCGGTTGCGCGGGCTGGCAAAAAAACTGCCGAGATCCCGCCCGGCTTTGCCCAGGTGGTTCTCGTGCGCCGGGCTGCCTGGGGCAGGCACGCTGACCCGGAGGCCGGTGTCGGTGACGGTCCGGTGCAGGGTGAAGGAGAACAGGCCGTCGGGTGGGCGCTGGCCGAGGGTCGTGACGATGCCGGTGTAGAACACATAGCCGCGCATGGTCTCCCCATCCACGCTGCCCAAGATGAGCTCGAGGATCACGTCGGGGTGCGATGCGCTGGCATTCGGATAGTGTCGATAGCTGAGTCGGGCGATCTTGCCGTCGCTGTGGTTGACGTAGGTCTCCTGGCCTCCTGACTGATGCAGATGTCGTAGGCTGACCGGGAAGCCACCGAGGTGTGAGATGCCGGCGTCGTCCAGGCGGATCTCCATGCCTGCCCCGGGCGGGAACACGCTGCCACGTGGGATCTGCACCGCGGGCGGCGGCGGAGTGCGGCCATCGGGGGTATTGAGGTGATCGACTGCGGCGGCGACCCAGGATCCGCTCATGTCGATCTCTACATCCCCCGAGAGAGGCGGGGTGGCGAGGTCTGCCCGGCCGCGCTCGATCTCGAAGTCGCAGGCGCCGAGCAGGCAGAGGAGGACCGAGCCGGCCAATGGGCTGAGGGAGGGGCGAGGCGGCATGGAGCGATCTAGTCGACTGGGGGACGGAGCGTCACGGACTTTGCCGACTACGCCCGACGGAAGAAACAGGGGTCAGCAATCCCTGACTTTCCAAGGGCCGCAACTTCAAGGCGCGCCCGGGTCTAAACTCCCACTGTCATGGCAGGTGCCGTATTGATCACTGGCGCGAGCAGTGGCTTGGGCCTGGCCCTGGCGCAGCGTCTCATCGAGCGCGGTGAGCGGCGGCTGGTGCTGACGGCTCGGGCGTCCTCGTTGGCCCGTTTCGCCACCCAGGGAATCGAACCCTCATCTCGGGTGGTGCTGCGGGCGCTGGATGTGACCGACCGAGATCAACGCCGTGCCGTTGTCGAGGAGATCGAGGCGGATCTGGGTGGGGTGGATGTGCTGGTCAACAACGCCGGCTTGAGTTTCCGATCCGTAGTCGAGCACGTGAACCAGGACGAGCGGCTCGAGCAGATGGAGGTGAACTTCCTGGGGCCCATGCATCTGATGCGCCTCGTCTTGCCCGGGATGCGGGCGCGTCGGGCTGGGCGGATCCTCAACGTCTCGTCGGTAGGAGGGATGATGGCGATGCCCACCATGGCCATCTACTCCGCTTCGAAGTTTGCCCTCGAAGGCGTCAGCGAAGCGCTGTGGTACGAGGTGCGTCCATGGAACATCAAGGTCACCCTGGTCGAGCCTGGGTTCATTCACTCGCCTTCGTTCGCGAACACTCGCTACACCCTGGACAGCCAGCACTCAGCCGACGACCGGGAGGATCCCTACCACTTCCACTACCGCCATATGGCCCCGTTCATCGCGCGGACCATGCAGCGCGCCTGGGCGACGCCAGAGAAGATCGCCGCGCGCATCGAGCGGCTGATGATCATGCGTCAGCCGCCGCTGCGGGCGCCGGCTACCTTCGACGCGCATCTGTTCAGTCTGTTGCGTCGGCTGTTGCCCCGGGGGCTGTACCACCGGCTGCTGTATGCGATGTTGCCCCGGGTGCGGGATTGGGGGCGCTGAGGTCCTGGGCGAGGATCGCCGCGAGCATGGCATCCAGGTCCATGCTCGGTTGGTAGCCGATGCAGGCGCGGATCTTGCCCAGTGCGGGAACCCGACGGGGCATGTCCTCGAAGTTCTGGCCGAGCGCCCGGTCATAGGGAATGAACTCGACCGCGGCGTCGGACCCGGTGAGTGCGAGGACCCGGTGCGCCAGGTGCAGGATGCTGATGTCCTGGTGGTGGCCGATGTTGAAGACCTCGCCCATCGCACTGGGCCGGGCCATCAGTCGAGGCAGAGCCCGGACCACGTCGCCCACCCAGGTGAAGGAGCGCCGCTGGCTGCCGTCGCCGTACACCGTCAACGGTTCTCCACGTCGGGCCTGGTCGAGGAAGCGTGGCACTACCATGCCGTAGCGACCGGTCTGGCGTGGGCCGATGGTGTTGAACAGTCGGACGATGACTACCGGCACGCCGCGCTCCTGGTAGTAGGCCAGGGCGCGGAACTCGTCGAGGATCTTCGAGCTGGCGTAGCACCAGCGGCTGCGGCTGGTCGGCCCGAGAACCAGGTCGTCATCCTCTGCGAACTCGCGACGGTCGAGCTTGCCGTAGACCTCTGAGCTGGAGGCGAACAGGAGCGGTCGGCGATGTCGGGCGCAGGACTCGAGTACCGCCTCGGTGGTCGAGATGTTGGTGTCTATGCTGCGGACCGGCTGGGAGACGATGAGGTGCACCCCGACGGCTGCGGCGAGGTGGTAGACCTGGTCGGCTCCTGCGACCAAGTCGTCGAGGAGTGGCTGTTCGCGGACGTCGCCTTCGATCAGCTGCAGTCCGGGATGGCGCTCCAGGTGGGAGAGGTTGGCGCGGCTGCCGGTGGACAGGTCGTCGAGCACGCAGACCCGCTGTCCCTGCGCGAGCAGGTGTTCGCAGAGATGGGAGCCGACAAAGCCGGCGCCACCGGTGATCAGGGCAGTGGGCATCTTGGCTGGGGACGGAGGGCGATCCGGCCGGCACTTGGAGGGGGAAGTTTGGGCTTCCTTGCGCGGCATGGGAAGAAAGAAGCCTCGCCCGGCCACGCCCCAAAGGGCGGGGGCGTAGGGGCTTGGGGTGGCGCGGGGGCATTTCTAAAGGGAGAATTGACTTAAGTCGATCTCATCGTAGTATAGACACGACTTAAGAAGAGGTCTTCCTATGAAAGCGAACCCCGGTGGAGTCCTGGATCCGGCGGATGTGGTGGGCCGCGAAGGCCTGATCGAGGGTCTGTGGCGCGTTCTCGCCCGTCAGAGTCTGGAACTCAGTGCTGAGCGGCGGATGGGCAAGAGCAGCGTCATCAAGAAGATGACCGCCGAGCCGGCTCTCGGCTTTGTGCCCATCTACCAGGATCTCGAGGGCCTGCGTGCCCCGCTGGAGTTCGTCGAGTCGATCTACCGCCAGACCCATGGTCTGCTGAGTTCACGGCGGCGTCGGGCCGAGCGCCTGCAGGCGCTCATGCGCAGCCTGGGGGGATTGGAGATCAAGGAGCTGAAGATCCCGCGGGTGATGGCTCCCGACTGGAAGCGGCTACTCCAGGCGCTGGGACAGGATCTGCAGGAGCAACTCGAGGAGCGCTGTGTGTTCTTCTGGGACGAGTTGCCGTTCATGCTGCAGAACGTCATCGCCGACCACGGCGCAGCGGTGGGGCGCGAGCTGCTCGACCAGTTGCGGGCGCTGCGGCAGACTTGTCCACGTCTCCGGATGGTGTATACGGGATCCATCGGTCTACACCATGTGCTGCAGGACCTGCGCGGGGTGGGTGGGGCTACCCATGCGCCGATGAACGACATGGACCGGGTCGAGGTGCCGCCGCTCAGTCGGGATCAGGCCTGCGTGCTGGCGCGGAGGATCATGGCGGGGGAGGCGATGGCGGTGGATGACCCTGCGGCCACGGCAGCGGCATTGGCCGAAGCCGTGGACGGGATCGCCTTCTACATTCATCTGGTGCTCGACGGGTTGATCAAGCTCGATCTCGAGGCTTCGATCGGCAGCGTGCGCAGCTTCGTCACCGCGTGCATCGAGGACCCGGCCGACCCCTGGCACCTCGGGCACTTCCAGGATCGCACCCGTGGTTACTATGGTCCGCGAGCCGCCCTGGCGTTGCGCATGCTCGATGTGCTGGCCGATCCGGAGCAGGGGCGGCCCCGTGACCAGCTGCAGCGGATCGCCGAAGCGGAGCATCCCGGCTTGCGTCGCGAAGACCTCAATGCGCTCCTTGCTGCCCTGGTGCGGGATCACTACCTGGAGGCTTCTGCCCAGTGTTTCCGCTTCCGTTATCGAGTGCTGCAGCGCTGGTGGGGCGAGCATCGGGGAGGGGAGCGGTTGGCTGGCCAGGAGCAGGGAGCATGACGGGTCGCAAACGCAGCGCGGCGTACCACTGGCGTGGGCGGCCAGAGCGTTGTGCGCCGGCGCTCCTGGAGCAGACTTTTGTCGGGGATGCGGACCTCCTCCAGCGCCTGTTGGAGCGTTTCGCCAGTGGTAGCGGCGGGCGTCAGCGCCACTTCCAGCTCCTGGTCGGTGGAGCGGGTATGGGCAAGAGTCACACCGCAGCCCTGCTCTCCGCCCGGCTCGCTGCGGAGGCGGCAGGCGGGCTGCGCTGCGCCTGGCTGCCCCGTTACCTGACCCAGGGTGGCGATCTCGGCCTCAGTCTTCGCTGGCTGCTCGGTGAGTTGGGGCAGCAAGTTGGTGCGATGGAGGACGTGGGCGAGCTGCAGGCGGCGGTCGAGGCTGCGTTGGATCAGCCGCTGTTGTTGGTCGTCGAGGACCTGGATCACTACCTCGATGGCCTCCGTGAGGAGGGGCAGCGCTTGCTGCGCGGCCTGCTCCAGCAGAGTGGGCAGATCCAGATGTTGGCTACCGCCCGCAGGGTGCCCGCGGCTTTGCGTGACCAGGGCTTGCCGTTCTTCGGGTTTTTCAACGTCGCTGAGCTGCCTCTGGCCGAATTCGAGACGGTGCAGGAACTCCTGGCCCGGCTGAGCCATGCGGAAGGGGGGGCGCCTCTGCGCAAGGCGGTGCGGGCCGTCGGTCATCGCCCTGGCTTGCGGGCCTTGTATCAGATCCTCGGTGGCCGACCCGGGCGCTACGTCGGCTTGCTCCGCGGGATCGAGGACCTGCAGGATCCCGGGCGGATGCTCTGTCGGGCCCTGGAGAACCGGGAGCGCAAGTTCCGGCACCAGTGCCAACTGCTGTCCCGGCAGCAGGGCCTGCTCCTGCACTGGCTGGCCATCCAGGAGCGGGCCTTTTCGGTCAAGGACTGTGCCCGAGCCCTGGGGTTGGTCGAGCAGTCCGCCTCGCCCCAGCTTCGCGCCCTGCGCAAGGCCGGGCATGTGCAGGCCACAGTGGTCGGGCGGGAGACCTGGTATGAGGTCGAGGACCCCCTCTGCGCCTGGGACCCGGATGCGGCGCTGAGCTGGATGGACTTCCTGATCGGGGCCGAGGGTCGCGAGCTCGATGCGCTGCAGGGTCCGATCGCGGATCGGCTGCGTAAGGCCCGCGACGATCCGGATCCGCGCGCCCGCCTGCGCATCTCCTCCCTGCAGCGTGCCTGGCTGGCGGAAGATGGGCGGCGGCTGGCAGCGGCAGGCCAGGACTCGGGGCGGGCTTGAGCATCGCTGGGACTGGCGTAGCATCCGCCGCATGTGCAGTGCCCTACGCCTGTTCGTTCTGGCGATCCTGATCCTCTGGAGTGCCGCCTGTCAGGAGGCAACCCGGTCGGTCAAGGCCCCCGAGTCTCCGTACCGGGTCCGACTGCAGACCAGCAAGGGGGACATCGTCCTGCGGGTGCATCCCCAGTGGGCGCCGGTCGGGGCTGCGCGGTTCCACGAGTTGGTGCATGAGGGCTTCTTCGCGGATATCGGAGTGTTCCGGCACGAACCCGGATTCGTGGTGCAGTTTGGCATTTCGGGGGATCCAACGGTCGCCGCGCAGTGGAAGTCGAGGACCCTGGAGGATGATCCGGTCACCCAATCCAACCTCCGGGGTCGGGTGACCTATGCCACCGCAGGTCCGGGGACCCGCACCACCCAGTTGTTCATCAACGTGGCCGACAACACCATGCTCGACAGTCTGGGATTCGCGCCCTTCGCCGAGGTCGTCGACGGGATGGAGGTCGTGGCCCGCCTGCACCGTCCAGCGGGCAAGGCGAACCAGGCAGAGATCCACCGGCGGGGCAATGCCTACCTGCATCAGGTCTTCCCCAAACTCGACTACATCAAGTCGGCATCTCTGCTGCGGGACTGAGATGAGTCAGGGTGATCCAGCGCCATCCGCGGCCCTCGGCGCCCGCCTGTACCGAGCCCTGGGACCGGTGTTGGCAGGCTTGCTGCTCGATGCTGTAGACCTGATCACCTTCGGCCCGCTGGGCTACTACATCGGCTTCCTGCTCGGTGGCGTGGTTGGCTACTGGGCGACCGGCTTCCTCAAATTCGGTCCCCGGGGCCGGTTGATCTGGTCCCTGGTGGCTGGAGTCTACTGCACCCTGCCAGCGACGGAGTTCCTGCCCCTTGCGACCCTGATGGGTGCCGCCTCGCGCTTCGTCGACGACTCCCCGCCGCCTGGGTGATTTCTCCCCGTGGGGTCTGACACCGTGGGGGGAAGTCCGGCGCCTGCGGTGATCAGAGGCGCCGGCGCAGCGACTTCATGTCCATCGCGTAGACGCCGCGGCCGTGGGTGGCCGCAACGAGCTCCGAGTCCCGGTCCTGGATGACCAGGTCGTGCACGGGCACCGTTGGCAGGCCGCCGCTGAGTTTGATCCAGTTGCGGCCGCGGTCTAGCGACGCGTAGCACCTGAACTCCGTGCCGCAGAAGAGCAGCCGGCTGTTCTTCGGATCTTCCACGAACGAGCGCACGGGTTCATTGGCGGGTAGGTTGGCTGAGATCGACTTCCACTTCGCGCCGTAGTCTGACGACGTGAAGATGTAGGTGTTGAAGTCGTTCTGTCGATGGCCATCCAGAGTGATGAAGACGCGACCCGGCGCGTGATGGGAAGCAGCGATCGTGCTCACGTAGCGCGGTGCGGGTAGGCCGGGGATGTTCTTGTCGATACGGGTCCAGTTCGCTCCGTTGTCCTTGGAGACCCAGGCGCCGCCGTCATCCGTGCCGGCGTAGTAGAGGCCGCGGTCGCGCGGCGACTCGGAAATGGCCGTGCCGGAGCCGCGCTCGGTGAGTGCCAGCCGTGGTGAGATCACCTTGCTGGATCCGCCGCGGTTTAGCGATCGGTAGAAATAGCTGCCGGCGAAGAGGAACGTCTTCGGGTCGTGCGGCGACAACATGAACGGTGTGTCCCAGTTGAAGTTCGCACGGCCGTTGCTGATGCGCGGCTTCGAGACCCGCGACTGCCCTCGCGTCGCGAGATTGACGTAGCCCATCGCACCGCCCTGGCTGGTCGCGAAGACGATGTTGGGATCCGTGGGATCGACGGCGGCGCCGAAGCCATCGCCTTCCCAGATCTTCCACCAGTCCTCCGTCGTGATGCCGTCGGTGTAACG
>WURV02198624.1:0-27199 GCA_011762755.2 Epimenia babai
AAATTGACTCTTGTGTTTCTAAAGTCAGGGGGTCGTCTTATAAGTGAGTCGCCTTATAAGCGAGTATATACGGTAATTATCACATCATAGATTTACGGGGTGTGCGGCAAATGTCGACTCTCTGTTCGCCTCGAGAACCAAAAATTTATATGGGCAAAGGTCAACTGTCTTGCCAGGCTCGGCGGCTTCCCCACCATCATATATGTGGCTTATTCCTTCGTCGCGTTAACGATAGCATACTTAGGCTAGCTTGGTAAGCGGCTAATGATGCCCTGCACAACGGATTCATAACAACCTATTGCTATTTACCTACATCTTCGTTATGTTCATTATTATATTATTGTGATGTCATTTTCTCAGCAGCCCCGCGCGTTTCTGCCCCAGCGATCTCCAATCAATACTTCACCCTCCATATCCCAATGCATTAACAGATACGTGTTTTCCCGGCGTTGTCATAGCTACCGCTGATTAACTGGCTGATAACGGATTAATTTACCGTTTAATTTACTATTGAGTATAGCTTCGTGGATAGGAGAGCTAATGGCGACAGGAGAGATTCGTCAACGACTTACAGATTACCGCAATCGTGCATCAATTACTCCGTCGTGCGCTCGGCTCTTCGGGTCTGGCCACGAACTGCTTGGTGTTTTACAGCCGTAGAGAGGTTAAAAATCTTCGACGGGATCATCTTCACCAGTGTTCGATATAGGTTAAATCTACTGCGCATGTCCGGCATGGGATTTCCCCGTTGGCGAACGCCGTTCAGTTCATATGGTCTGGCCTGATTCGTGCCGACGCGTGCAGGTGTATCGTGCTTGTGTTCTAGCCTCGATTACATAGTTAACCACATAATTATTTCATATATCGTCGGGAGTTCGAAAACCGCTTACTCGTGGGTTTTTCCGCGATGATCTTCAGCACGTTGTTTATCCACAATTGGTGGGATAAAGCTGTTTGTTACAGTGGATCCCACTTAATATCATACCGGATAATAGAATATCCCGCTTATCATGATTTCTCTCGGACCCAATTCTTTTCCCAATTAGTCTATAGAAAATGGATCGCATATAAGAATAAAGCGTACTAGAATATTCCGGTTATAGTCTTAGAAGAATAGTGGTAATTAGGTACCATACATGTTATTTGGAATTTATATTTACGAGTGATATCGTATTATTGATTTTAGAGAAATTATAATTTTTGATATGACTTCAAAGGATACTTAGACTATAGATATATATATTTGCGTCACAATATTATATCGCGTTCCCCACTCCTATAAACTGAACCGGTGAGGCTAGGTTGGAAAGGGCTATTTGGATGTCACGCTACGATTAATATTGTAATCAGTTTATCGCTAACAAACAACTCCTGTCGTCCCACATGCAGGGGACCCGTTTATAGCTGGGTGGCATTACTCTTAAGTGTTCTATAGGGCTTCTGCGAATCAATAATTACACGGATAACTAAATATCGGGACCAATCGAGATGTTTTTTATTAATGTGGCTAAATTTACGAAGATGGCCGTTGCTTATCGCGGAACACTCCGCCCGTCAGATTGAATAGGACACGTGCAATGACCGACAACACAATCTTAGCCTATTCGACCATTCAAGATATGTAAATTTCAACCTCTGCGCAATTATTCCAGTCGCTCAATCCTATAACTACTTGCACATAAGTTTTGTCTGACTTCGACGTTTACCCGTCGCGTCATCGACACGCAACATGTGGCCACGCATAATAGCTTCCTGCAAGGGGTATACGATAACCGCTAGAGAGATATTCCAGCTGTTTTTAATCCAGTCTTTCATTTCTTTCGTTGAAGTCGTCTAAAGCTATACAGCTGTTATTATTAATTACTAAAAGATAGCGATTATCTCTGCGTGGAAAAACTTGATAGACGAGTCACCGTAGGACGAATTAATAGGGAAACATAGCTACATTCGTTACGACCAATTATTTGCAAGTTAGCATTCAACCAGATTAAATTACTACGGTCATTCCCCATGCACGATTTGAATGGCTGTAACTGCGATTTATAAAATTAACTCTTTATAAGCTACTGTCCCTTATGTAATTACAACTCTTCTGCCCCCAGGACTTGTGCGACAAATACTCCGGCAAGACCACTAATGGCCTTGTATTAGTCCACGATTTTTGAAGACACGCGATTATAGTTTTCGATAACATGCGCTGTAACATTTCAGTTTTCACTTGTACTAGACGCGATTATAGTTTTCGGTTAAATGCGTTGTAACATCGCACAGTTTTCACTTGTACTAGACGCGATTATAGTTTTCGATAAAATGCGCTGTAACATTTCAGTTTTCACTTGTACTAGACGCGATTATAGTTTTCGATAAAATGCGTTGTAACATCCCACAGTTTTCACTTTTAGCTACTAGACACGATTATAGTTTTCGATTAAATGCGTTGTAACATCTCACAGTTTTCACTTGTACTAGGCACGATTATAGTTTTCGATAAAATGCGTTGTAACATCCCACAGTTTTCACTTGTACAGGAGACACGATAATAGTTTTCGATTAAATGCGCTGTAACCTCCCACAGTTTTCACTTGTACTATGCACGATTATAGTTTCCGATTAAATGCGCTGTTACATCCAACAGTTTTCACTTGTACTCGAAACTTCCGTGAACATTTAGTGATCGATGCGGAGGAAGTACTGCGCGCTTCGCCTTAATCTTCCATGACAAACACCGCACACACCATCCCGCCGTTAACTATCAACCATGCTGGGCACGTTGTTGAAGCTTTCTAGCCATCACTTGTATTTTTTGTTATTTTTTGTCTTCCTGCCAGAATCTAGCGGCGCGCATTACGCATTTCTCGCGGAAAATCTTCGCCTCTAATCCCGAAATACTGTACTTATACGATTGTTACATTCGACCGACCGACTTTGGCGCTCACGGACTTCCTCGAGTTCTTGGTAGCAGAAAAACCGTAATAAATATGACCGCCGTCATAAATTACTCCATCAGAAATCCCGTCGAGTTAGACCCCACTCAATCATAATTATCGTTATTCGACTCGATACAGGCCTCGGCGTTTAACGGTACCGAACCGACGCTGGTGTGTTATCAGCCAGATATAATAAACGTGTCAGCTGTTTTCCAATTGATATATTTGAGGTTCTGCCATCCCAAACCCAGCTGCTGCTAAACGGTTTGTTCAACCAGTTTACAAGCGTATGTAAAATCATACAATTATCTAAATAACACTCCGTCGTATGTAGGCTATCTTATTTATCTTAGGAAGTACGCAGATAGTTGTATGGGTATAAGGGCATCGAGCCAAGGCTCTGAGGTAATCTTCAAAGTTTATTATCTTAAAAGCATCGATCGACACGCTGTCGTTATGCACCTGTGTTCTCGGCCAATAAATCATGTTTGAATCTAATCATTGACATACATAGATATAACAGCGTTATAATTAAACCATAATAATAAAACCGCGATATATTGTCGGTTGACTCGTGGACTGCGAACAAGTCGGTACGTAATGTCGCTATGTTCTTATGACTCATCAATCAGTCATAATCTCGCAGCCTCATTAACCTAATTTTTATTAATATTATTGTAATTTACGTCTATAGTGGTGTAATTATACCTTACTATTACACGGATGTCCACATTAGTCATAAGCACACGACTGTGATACGTGACATGACCAACAGAATCCACTTGAAATAGCGAACCACAGCGTGGAAATACATACGTACGTAAGTGAGAATATCTCATTGCTGACCTATATCTCTACATACATGTGAGTTTTTAGGTGCATATAGCCCGGGCTGATACCATTGCTCAGTTCATCATTGAGTACTTACAAAGCTAGCTTACAGGACAGAAATATATAGACGGAAGACACGCTGCTTTTTGGTAGCGTCCGAACCCACGACCTCCAAATAACCGGAATGGTGCTGGACTAAAGTCTTTTTTTTCTATTTCTCTCATACCGTTCGCAAATCACTATGGATACTGTATACCCCACGGTTTTTTAGCCCCAGGCTTCTTCGTACTGTACATAACTCCTTGGTGAATATATTTATAAAGACCCTACTGTTATACTAACGCCGCGTATTCGCCTTTTACTACGATGTACGGTATATGCCATGTATGGAGTACATTGTGAGGTTGCAACCACACACAAGAACGTTCACGTAACTATATAGCAAATTAATTCTACACACGGTCAGAAAGTAAAAAAATAATTGATGGTTATAAGTCATAGATAGGCTCAGTGGGTTTACATAACCCCAATGCGCCCCAGTCTTGTCAGTTAAGTTCGTTCCCATAAATTTACGTTGTAATATAACTAACACATAGCGCCATGCTAGATTTCCTCTTGAACTCTTGAACTTTGAATTATCAAAGTATGAAGAATGTCTTTTCGTCTGTGGCGTCACGTGCTTGTTAGTAATTGAGTCAAATTTATGTCGATATGCGACGTTCTTTACGATAATCGTGACCTCTATTCACGCAATGCGTTTAGAAAATGAGTATTCGCTGAGATTGAGGATATGGACTGATCGATGTACCTACCTCACTTATGTCCCTGAACGAGTGTAAAGAAATGTGTCTAACACAAATAATGTATAAAACCACGTCGATTTAAGCAAGTGAGATCAGCAGGATATCATGTTCTGTGATGGTAAATGCGCTGTGTCGACCCAAGACGAACGGAGCGGTAATTTTCGAGTGGATTTGAGTGGTCCTGGAGAATTCCTCACATTGAAATTCAAACGGTGGTGAATTTTAACAAGTAATGATATCTGTATAATTAATACAATAGTATGAGTACAAAATACAAATCTATGCCCCCGACACGAATACGATGCGAGCTGATAAAAAATACGTATATATGCACGACTGTGTAAAAAGAAGCGCAAGAGTGTAAGCATCAAATTAGTGTCAAACATTATCAGATGTCGATCAACGGATTGGATTAGATGGAGTGAAATTAAATGTACGTATTTGATTAAGCCTGCGTTGACCTCGCTGTCATATAGACGTGTGAGTTGTGAACGCATCAAAGCGACTCTATAAAAGCTAACAATCCATGACCATTATATCGATTAGATAGTAAAATATGAGTCACTCCCCCCTCCGTCACAATTCACCTCGGATTATATTACAAACACATGACATGTTCGGATTTTTTCTTATATCGTTGTTATACCGCATGAGGAAGATAATTGTTAAATAATTGCATTAGTAAGTACGTTTGCAATGATATGCACGTATTTTCTGGATTGAGCATTTATACTAATATAAAGATCATGCCATATACCGAAAATTGTCTCTAAACGAAAACGTATTAGGTTTCATTATGGTAAACAGGCATGCCACTGTATTATTGGTTACAGCTAAATAAGCGTTTCCACGCGAATATAGATCACACAGGATAATAATACAGACATTCGGGACAGGTGCAAGTAACGTAGAAAGTATTGAAGTAGAGTGCTTCAATTTTATTGTATAATTGAAGTGTACCTTGTAGGAATGGAAATCTCCGTACCGAACGATTCTGGCATTATTACGGACTGCGTTTTGAGAGACCAAAGATGCGATGAGTCACCCGGACAAGGACGCGATGACTGTGAGGTCGAAGCTGCGAACGAAGCACAAAATATGCTTCCCTCTAACGATCCCGAACAAGTGAAGTACAACGCAGCGTTGGATGATGTCACTATATCGGGAAATTACCGTGACGTAACGGCTTTATCGAATCAAGGTGACGTCACAATCACCGTCGAAGGCGACACCGGACCTATTTTACACTCCAACAATACCGCCAACGACGAGGAAGATAATATCTCGAGAGTGAGCGTGATCCCCGACGGGGGGTGGGGATGGATTGTTGTTGCAGCGTCCTTCTTGATTCACGTAGTCGCCGACGGTATCGTTTATTCATTCGGAATTTTCTTTGTTGAATTTCTACAGCAGTTCGGCGGAACACACGCGCAGACCTCGTGGTTGGGTGCTCTAATACCCGGAATATCGTTATCGACAGGTAAACGGTTCATCGAAACTATTAGGCTAATGTATTTTTATTGCGATGTCCTGTATTAAACCCCAATAACAGTCGCGAATATTGTATAAAATTTGTTAAGTTAATGAAATAATTCTGGACGCATAAAAATTTTATGCCGACACAAACCTAACACGAAGTTGGACCGGCCTACACTGATCAATCAATTTCTGCCTTTCTGTCTACTCATATCAGCCTCTCAGTCGCAACAGTTGAACGATGTCATTTTCCCATCATTCGTCACAGTTGTTTCTGTTATGCGAGATATATGATAGTGATATGGCCATTGAAATTAAAGCTGAACCTCTCAGTCCTTGCAAGCGGACTCGAAACTTATCTTTCCACAAGGTCATAATGCTAGATTGTTAATGCCGAATAATTAAGATTCATCGTATTGTTTCGTTATCAATATACAGTGTGGCCCAGTAGTCCCCATACCATATTTCATTAAATCTACATGTATGTAAAAAACGACATACCACTGATGCACTGTAATTAACGCCCGATTTACCCGCATTTGTAACAATGAAACGAGCTATGGTTATAAAAATGGAGTGAAAATGACACACACAGATGTTCTGGACGTATAATTATGGTAGGGAGGGAATTATGGACCACCGTAGAACGCTTTTAGAGCATGCTCACACAGTACTGAGCAGTATTCAAAATATACATAATACACAAAATTAATCTAATTATCTTTGGATTAGTGTTTAATCGAGACGAAACCCCGTCTGCTTATGGGGTTGGATAGCACTTGTAGTGTGGTTTTGTAAGGGCTTCTTCGCTGTAATAGTGGTTGTGTATCAGATGGTCTCTGGATGGTCTCAATGGTTGTTTCCTCTTTGCTATCTCGTCATCTAATTGTAACTTTCCATCGATTATATCATGGATGTAGTGGAAAGTACGGCAGAGAGTACGTCAGAGGAGAAAGTAAACTCCTTGCTAAGACGCGGTTGTTTTTTTCACTGCAGATGTTGCCCCTACCCTATGAGCCTAATCAATTTGTGTTAACCACACGCTAGCTTTGTAAACAACCAATAATGGCTCACACGGGGTAATCGCCATTTATTGTTACATACATACTTTTTACATCAAGACGATGAATTGTCTTTGACCTCCTGTAGTTACCACTGTATACGTGATTTTAGCCGGGTAATAGCATTGTCCAACCCTATGGGAAGAAACCGTTTAGTATTGTAAGTGATAGTGTATGGAATGATCATTAGCCATTAAGATATAGTTATAAATGAGGTCACTGACTAATGCCAAGTGGGCTCTGCGTGCTGAAAAAAGATATCAAACACGCACCACGTGACAATACCATGCACTATTCCGATACTTATCATTCCGATATTCTAATATTACCTAATCATGTTGTTACAATTGTGATACAGGTCCGATTTCGAGCGCCCTTACCAACAAATACGGCTGTCGGCCAGTGACTATCGCCGGCGCTCTGATCGCCGCAAGTGCCTTCGTCATCTCGATCTTCGCGCCAAATTTGACGTATCTCTACTTCAGTTTCGGCATCATGGCAGGTAAATTCAGCTTGATGCCTTCACACCGTTTACTTAAACGTTAATGTAAGGGGGGGGGGGGTAATGGTTTGATATTAGCAGAGAAAACACAGGAAAAAAACACTCATTGTAATTGCCCGGCCTGGTGCTCTACCGGTTGTTTATTCGGCATACATGTAAACGCTTATGGAAAGAAAAGTCGCCTAGTGACTATAAATAACAACTATTGACACGTCGCTGTTACACTTGACCGGTTAGTTCACTCGGAATCGATAGCTCGATGGCATGAAGTCGTTTACGTAGTTATTGACATCCCCGTTGCTCAGCGATACTGGCCTAGCCAACTGGGAGTAATGTTGATGAACAGAGGGCACTGGATTGGTCAAGAATGGCGTGATATTGTTGACAGAGGTCACTGATGTGTTCAAACGTATAGGAATAGTTTGTTATCTTTGTGGCGGTATTACTTGTTGTTTCAAACCTAAATCTACTTAGGGTAAAAAGTTAAGCCCCACCCTATACATTTTTAAATGGTATATAAATTTACAATGTATGACATAAATTAATGTTAATATGCATGAGTCATCACTATTCATTCTTGTGGGCCACATATTGTGATGCTTATGTAACATGCAAGCCCACAACAGTACTATGACTGAAGATGATAAATGTCAAAATGTCACTTTGCATTCTACCAAATCATTTTTGCTTTATGCATACAAACATTGAACTCAGTCCGTTATTCTCACACCATACTCATTAGAGAGTGTGTATTACCGACTGTTCCTCGCGGAAAAATATCGATAGGTCAGAGATGGCGAATTATAGGGATGAACTTGGCCTGTAAACCCTGCGATCAGTCGTGAGTTGGGCTATGATCGCTGATTGATCTACAGACTGATCACCAAGTATATAGAGACTGGTGACTGGAGCTCGTGCAAGGGCCGGGACTGCCAAGAAAACAAACGAACGCGATGGCAGACGCTTTGGAAGACCCGTGTGAAGACATCGTTTTGCCAGTAGTAACGCCTCATGATACATGTGAGGCATACACGGTCCTATCTCCACAAGAAATGTACGCAATTCAACTAAAGCGGCTTCAAAAACGGGCGAGAAGGGAGTATGTATGCACTGCAACACTGGAACCTGCGGACATAGATAAAGGTTTATTTTTCCGACGAGAGTCGCTTTCTTCTGTATGCAAACGATCGTAGAAATCGAGTTTGCAGGCAACGTGGAGGAGCATTTGCACAAAACATCAGAGAAGAGGTTCCATTTGGCGGAGGGTCCATAATGATCTGGGATTGCATGTCTTATGACGGTTAGTTAGACGTTCAGACAATTCGAGGTACACTAACTGGCCACGATACAGCAAGCAAATCCTCGAGAAAATAGTGGAGCCACATTTCCATGACCATGTGCTTATATTACTTCCAGTTTTTATGGATGACAATGCGAGACCCCATAGATATCGTACTGCATTTCTGCGGGACAACGCCATCACCACTCTATCATGGCCAGCAAGAAGTCCCGATATCAATCCCACTGATCACATCTGGGATAAGATTGGTCGAAAAATCAACCGCTCAAATCCACTTGTACAAGATCTTGACGAATTAGAGGCGGCACTTCAGAAGTAATGGCGTAGGCCCCATGGCAGAGATTCAGCACGTGATCTCCAGGATGAGAAGAGATGTTAAAGCCGTCCTGAATGCTAGTGGTGGTTACATAAAATACTGACATTAATGGACATTTTCATGAACATTGGGTCCTATTTGAACATTTGTGTGCATAATTTCAAATATGCACCTTCATTAGGTGGTTATCTGTAGCGAAAAAACCCTTCAATTATACAAAAATGATCACTTTTTGGAATAAAAATTATTGTTACTGAAATACCACATAACCACTCTATTTGCGTGATTTCATATGTAAAATAAACCACTGAAACTCACAATGAAGCGCAGATATATCGAGATAATAATAATTACTAAAATGTTATATTTACGCAATAGACACGGTGGGGCCCCTTTATTTGCATGATTTCATGTGTAAAAAACCACTAAAATGCACAATGAAGCACAGAAATATCTAAATAATAATAATAATAATAATAATAAGTAAAATGTTATATTTACGCAATAGACGCTGTGGGGTGGGACTTAACTTTTTCCCTCGAGTATATTATGAAATGTACACCCAATACAATGCTGAGATTTTCGTGTTCGAATATTAAAAGAAATTTGCATTGAACCGGATTCATGTACATTTCATACAAGACGATATCGGAAGTAACACTGACATTTACTACAACAAATAAAGTAGCACTGAGGTCTTGCGCTTTCTTATTCAAGGTATTATTTTTTCAATACAATATAGGTTACCCATGTCAAATGTGTTAGGGGGCAGTTACTATTTAGACCAGAAGACTCACTAGATTCCCTTTCTTTCCCTGGCGGTTTCCGGGCTAAAAGCACGTAAACCCATCTGCCCACGGGGGGACGGGGGGGGGGGGCGTCTCGGTGGTTATCCTTGCCGCAGGGTTATATTACTGCCACTTTCCAATGGCTGTGATTCACATTTTTTTCTCAATCGTTTTTATGGCGGTTGGGTCCCGCTATCTCGCCATCTCATCAAATAATCAACTTAGTTAACATGGAAAAGTGAGGGTAACACCTTATTGACTAACTAGGATAATGATCAGCACAAGCTTTCGTATACAAATATACTTCATCAGGTGCAATGTCCCTTAACAGGGTGTGCGAAATATGTAGGCTGTATGTAGGCGTTTGGAATCAGTGACGTGGATGGGCGATGGTCAACTGTCTGCCCGAACTCAGTGGTGTTTCACTCTCGTGTTTTCTTTCACCCCTAATCACTGAAGCTAATCTGTTTGTCGTGTTAACCACATAGACTAGCTTTGTAAAGGTCCGAGAATGGACTATATAACGATGACCTTGGTAATCAGCCTATTTTAAACGCACTATGTGTTCTCCTAAGAAGAAAAAACAGAAGAGGTTATAAAAGGTTGAACTGCCTTCTTATTAAGGTATTACCGTATGTATAATAATATATATATTGTGCATTTGGTAACTTAGATTTTATTATTTATTGACACTTTTGGTATTTTTGTGCAGGTTTGGGGTTCGGATTGGTGTATCTTCCAGCGATTGTCAGCGTGACGCAATATTTTGAAAAGCGACGCGCTTTTGCCACGGGTCTGGCTGTGTGCGGGGCCGGAGTGGGAACGTTTGTTTTCGCCCCGTTCTGCCATTGGTTGATTGAGACATTCGGTTGGAAAGGCGCCATATTGATTCTTGCCGGCGTGATTCTGAACTGTGTCTTATTCGGTGCAATGTTCCGTCCCTTGCCGAAGTTACAATCGCCTGACGCCAACGAATCGATGCTGTGCAGTGAAACATTGCTTCAGAATATACCGAACGGTGACACACCCGGAAATTTACGGATTAAACATCACTTATCGAAATCCGCGGATCGTTTAGCTAGGATTCGACGGAACACAGACGCTTGTGATGGCGATCATCCGGAATCGATATCGTATTCCACGCTCGCCGTACCCCAGGTCAGGGGACATTACGCAAAGCACCACCACAGTTCGCACCAGTCGCTCAGTCATGGAGGGGCGCTTCACAGAAGGGACGTATTCTACAGTGGCAGTATTTACAATATCCCGCAATACCGCTCAAACCCCTCTCTCTATTACGCCAGCGTACATTCCATCCACAGGGACGACTGCGACGCACCCGTTTCAAATCGTCGCTGGTTCAATTTTTCACCGGAAATATCACACGTTCTCTCGGAGATGCTCAACATATCGTTATTGAAAGACCCGATTTTCGCCTTGTTCGCTGTGTCGAACTTTCTAACAAGCATAGGTTTCAACATGCCCTTCATCTATCTCCCCGACCGGGCTATATCTGTCGGAATAAGCGCGGGGCGCGCAGCGCTTCTGGTCTCGGCAATCGGGGTTGCTAACACACTGGGTCGAATTATCTTTGGTTGGCTGTCAGACCGTAAATGGGTCAACCGTTTGATGCTCTATAACACGTCACTGCTGGCGTGTGGTCTCGGAACGGCGCTGAGTCCGCTGGCCAACACCTTCGCCACATTGGTCGTCTATGCCTGCGTATTTGGAATGTTTATAGGTACGGCTGATAGGAAGTTAACAAATAAAGGTAAAGCTAAAGGCGGGGTTTTGGTAAGTAACCTCGCCTTTACCTTTAAGTTAACAAATAATTACTGAAAACTTTTGTATCGTAATGTTGAGCGGCTATTCGCTATTCAAATAAATTTTGCTTTACACCTTACGTTAATGAAGGTAGCCGTTGTGGTTTATGATACAAGAGATGAAATTTGCAGTTGGAGCCTTCGTAGTTCAGTTGGTAGAGCACATGATCGGTCATTTGGGGGTCGTGGATTCGGGCCACCACACAAGGCAAGATATTTTTCTGTCTATATGCATCCCTCGCACGTTACATAGAATTGTGTGGCTCTCCACATGTGAACGACATAGGTATTACCAATATTTTTTAATTAATTGCAGAAATGTTATGCCAATAATGATTAACTTCGCGTAACAACTAGGAGTCTAGCGTCAAAACAACGTAGGAGTCATGGTTTTTGTATGGGTACAGAATATATAAGTAATCACATTTCTGTTGCTTTAGCATGGAAGTTATATGGACGGCAGATTTAAAGTATCCCCTATGTTTCTTACAATAAGTAGAAAGGACAACCGAAGTGGGATGGATGGCAAGATGTGACTATAACATCATACAATTGACAGGTGTCTACGTATCGTTGACATCGGTCGTTCTGGTCGACCTGTTGGGCATAGAAAGGCTCACCAACTCTTTCGGCTTACTTCTTCTGTTCCAAGGACTTGCAACGTTTATCGGGCCACCGATTGCCGGTAAGTCGAAAGTATCGAGCTAATGTTACACTCCCACTTATACACACAGGCGCACGCGCTCATACAGACCCTCACAAACTCATACACACAGGCGCACGCGGTCATACAGACACTCACAAATTCATACACACATGCCCTCATACAGACACACAGGCGCACGCGCTAATTCATACGCTCACAAACAAATGTAATATAAAGATATTCAGTCTTTCTCAAAAAGGACAATACCTTTAGTTTCATATGTTTAAAAAGCACTGTTGATTGCAAAACAATTTGGAATCGTGAGCGATCTCTATTGGTATATCAGATGAAAAATTGTGGACTAAATATAATAATAATAGCCATTTATTAGCTTACTCATTGTCTATAGTGATTAATTAAAAACTTTGAAAACAAAAATTCGCAAATAATAGAGAGCATGGTTAATATTCGGACATTTATAGATGTGAAAACTAAACTACTGTGTTAACTACAGTCGTGAGTGTTGCATATTTATGGGGTATCGTGTACATATCACAAGGAAATTGCTGGATCATACGTAAGTTTAATTTCGTCAGTTGATCGAGACGTAATTCTGTGTTTCCTCACGACAGGTTGGTTGTACGATGCGACCGGAAGCTACGATTACTCCTTCATCGTCGAGGGTATCATGATAGCGATCAGCGGGGCTATGCTCTACGTAATCCCCATCTTGCAGCGTCGGCGCCGACGTAGGAACGCCGGTAACGCGTGAGACGGAATGTTGAAGGGACTCACTGATCGACATGTATGGATAAACTGAGAACAAGCGACTTGGAGACTGAAACATTTCTGGCCTTACTGTGATTAGAATTGGATGTTTTCCAAAACAATAGGCTCAACCGATGCGCTAAAGAAATAGAGTGCATGCGAGTAAAGCTACCAAGAAGGCAGTCATAGATAAGCACGAATTCTCGCTGATGTTGCACACCCCACTACCATCATGCTTACTACGCGATCCTCTAACGCAGACTTAGTCGAATGTACATGGGTTGGCCGTCTGTTGGATGTGGAAACCCGTGGCATGAATGGACGATGGGCAACTGCGTGGCAAAAGAATAAAATAGAATCATTTTTCTCCCGTTGTACATGTATCACATCGTTACGTCCCCTTTTTACCTAGCTTCTTAATTAGCGGCTTTCTAATGGTGAGTTTTCCACAATGATAAATAAGGCTAAACTTTTCGGTGCCATTAGAAAAACTGACTAGTATTAAAAAGGGCTTCCGTCAACGGTTTTGTGGAACGTCATTAATATGTGGAAATTTAACACGAAAATATAATTCGCATTTGAACGTTCCTACTGAAATATGTGGCGTTGTAAAATGCAACAAAAGATAGAAATCTACTATGATTTTTGGACATGCGCGATAACGTTTAATACGATGTTTAAAGCCTGTTTTATTTTCTTACGTGTTATCCGATATCATAGTGCACGTTTAGTCTCCCAAGACCCGCGTTCATCTTCCTCTCAGTTAATCAAAAGGGTTCATTTCTTTTTATGGAATTTGGCAATATATCGATGAAATTTATGGAACTTCCGGATTATATTGGCAGCGTCAACTACCGATGCGAAATTTAGATGATTATGTAGGAAACCACACAGACGACCAATTGGCCGAAGGTGAAGGTGTTCAGCAAGCAGTATTTTGTCTAAAAATTAACGCTACCGCAGATAATACGTTCAGCGCGAAGCAATTTTGTACATTTTAACCACTATTACTCTATCTGTATAAAGCTCTATCAATTTCCGCAATATTTTTGTACGGTTTATACTGGGGTAAATTTTATTGCCGTGTTAACCCGTCACCGTTCTTTTAATCGTAAATATTCTACTGGAGAAGTTCGCTGCACGACAGAATCTTTTTTCGATATTTGAGTCCGAGCTAAATCTCTGAACCGTCCGGTGAGTAGACAAAGGGTCCCAGTACTCCGACCGTTGGGCCATATACCGCTCGCCTCGTCTGACAGCTAAATTTTCGAGGTGCCAATATTTAGGCTATCATAATTGTGATATGTAACTATAAATAACTGATTAATAGTGTTACGATTCTAGTATTGACTACACAAATGTTAAGACATTAAATACATTTTTTCATCTTACAAAACGCACACTTATTGATTTCTCGTGTTTTACAATCAAGCGTTTTCTTCGCGCGGTCCTTGGCAAATAACCTTGACAGGCCGCCGCCTTAAAAAGTGACACTTTGTGTACTGTAGCGCATAACATGATGGCATTATAACCCAAATGGCCTACTGAAGAGGTCATCTAGGGACTACAGTAGTCCATGAAATAACGCGAAGCAGTCGCCAGCGAGGCCACCAAGACGCTAGCGTGGATTGTAACAGTAGCCGGAGACGTTACGGTAAACCGTAACGCAACGCAATGAAGTTATCATAATGTTTAAAATGTGTCAAAAGGTCGACCCCTGTTGGTTTACTGATAAAGCGACAAAGTTTATAATTAAAAACAGATATAACGCATAGCGTAACTGATAAGGGACGGTAGTCCCCGTGAATTTGTGCTTGTTATTCATTTGCTATTAAATGCAACCTTCACGAATCACACAACACTTTCTGATGATCGCAGGCAAAATAGACAAACGCCAACACGCGGGGAAAAATAACAAACAGTTCTTTTATTGGGTGCAAATAAATTGTTATATCTTCGTAAAAACATAAATATCGAGAGTCGATAAAAACAAATTACTGTACAGTTTCTACCCTATCATGTCATCGTTGTCATCGTTTTCGGTGAAAATGATGAACAGCATGACGTAACTACGGCTAAAAATTATAGCTCTGTTCTGTAGCCATGTAACAAACACCGTTCAAAAACACAGAAATTTGTAACGCATGTAGAATTAGTTCAAGTCTAATAAATGACGGCGGTGTAATATACATACCTCTCAGAGGACAACACTTTTACCACAAAGGCCAACTAGTTAATAGATCACAACCGTTATGGTTTGATGTCAGTTTATGTAAAGGTGTTAATTACTATCCCCCTTCCCCCCCACCCCGATGTATTGCGCTCTATCGTAACGCGGCCACAATGCCTTGTAAAAATTTTAGTATTTCGACACATTTACGGTGGTTTTTCAGTACAGTATACTGATATTATATAGAATAAATTAGCTAATGTAAACATGAATAGGTGTATGAATTATATAGGTACATGGTAAACTCTCTATCGCGTGAATGAAGAAAAAAATGAATACAAACTTTCATTGGATCCTTCTGAGACTGGGAAGACACACCAGGCGCAAACATTTTATAATACAGACAATGATGTAACAATAATGTAACAATAATGTATAACTATTATAACAAAATTTATGACAGGGTGATTGTATTTTTAACAGCTGATAGACTTATTACCGGAGATAAATTCTTTGGATAAAACGGGAACAAAGCTTGATGATGCACAGCGTTTGAGACGATTTATAACAAAAATATACCTTGCCGAACGTACAGACGGACAGACGAGGAACGAAGATGAGTACTTACTGGAATAGATCACCAAAGAACCACGCTGAGTAAAGTGAGCTCGAAATACAGAATTGATATGTAAATTAATTTATCAGAATTGATGGTCGAGTGTAAAATATGAACATAAATATCACAGCGTTTAAATGGACGAGTTTAACATTTACTTATAATCTCAAAAACGTATCACAGCAGAAAAATTAACTAGAGAATGAGGTATATATGAGGTATCACAATGTTTATTTAACGAAGAAACTTTTAATTTTCGTTAATTTAATGCAACGCACAATACGTCGACTGTTCAAAAACTGAATGTGAAATTTTGTTAGAAATACTATTGCCATCAAAGTGAACTAATCCCAGAATGTGTAATGATGACATTTTTACGGCGAAGTCGTGTGCGTTTGCAATAGAATGTCTAACCTAGATCGTTCCAGTGTATTCTAGATTGTTCCAATCTAATCCAGATGCCCTTAGTATAATCGACATTATTTCGGTCTGACCTAGATTCTTTTAGTCCGAGATTTGACCAGTGTTACCCACATTATTACAATCTAATAATCAGAATCACCTAGATTCAAATCTAATCCAAACCTAAAATGTTTCAGTCTACTGGGTGTGCTCACTAAATTTTTTCATTGTAATTTTCCGAAGGATCAGTCAAACAGTTATAATACTTAAAAATAGCTTAGTAAAAGATAGTTAAATGAAAAAACTTTTTTTTCGTGGCTGTTATTTCACATTTACATGCATTATTATTTCATTCCCTAAATTCCTATTATTGATGTATTATTTCACTTAAAATCTGTTGAGCATATTGGACATATTGGAACATAATACACCGAGACACACTTATGTAAGCAAATTGGGAAGCTAAAGGATTATATTTGGAGCTTAAATATCAAGATATCATTGAGGATGTTATTGGAAAGGTAGGTGAGGTGAAGGTGGGGCTCTCGCGACCTTCTTCGACTTGATGCTCTCCTCCCACTCCATTTGCCTTTTGCGCTCCAGTTCGCGGTCTTTCCTCATCTCGGCACTCTTCAGGTTCTCCACGACGTACTCCATGTGGTTCAACACCGTCTCAATCTTCGCATCGGTCGCGCTCTCTTCGTCCCGCAGACTCAGCGCTCGGTGCAGAGGGAAGAAGTCGTAGTTCCTCTTGAGCAACTGACGACCGGCCATAAACTTAATAACTATACAACGATGAGCGAGAGTACTTAGGGATGATGGTGGGTAGCCACCAACTGGTACATGAAGAAGTACTGAGAAACAGATAGAGGGAATATCTTGGCGTTCGCTGAGTAATTCCCGCCTTAGCTAGTATAGTAGTATGTGGTGATTTTCGGTTTTTCTGGCACGAAGCGCTATTGTCCGGGGCCAGGAATGGCCTACACAACAATTATTTTGGGTATCAGCATATTTTGAAGTATTTAACTATCTAGCTTACTTACTCGCTTACCAAGTAACTAATTGACTGACTAACTGACTGACTAACTAACTGACTAACTAACTAACTGACTGACTAACTAACTGACTGACTAGCTAACTAACTAACTAACTGACTGACTGAATAACTAACTGACTAAATCACTAACTGAATGATGAACTAACTGACTAACTGACTATATAACTAACTGACTGACTAACTAACTGAAAAAGTAACTAACAAACTGATTAACTACCTAACTGACTAAGTAACTAAAAAACTGACTAACTGACTAAATAACTAACTAAGTAACTAACTGACTGACTAAATAATTAACTAACTAAGTAACTAACTAACTAACTAACTGACTGATTGATTCACTGATTGACTAACTACCCGGACTACATGAGGAGACAAGGCATAAAGCAAATTTTTCTTGTAAAATGCAAGATTTAGTGTACCGGCTAAACGTCGGATCGAATCTAGTAGAGCGATCAGGTAACCAGCTCACCTGCTTCCGTAAAGCTACCTGTAAAGTTAGAGAGATGGGTAGACGCTCACCTGTCTGTAAACGTAAAGCTCATTGGCCGTGTAGTCGTTAGTGCGAGTGGCGTTCAGGTGCATAAAGAAAAACAGGTAGGACCACTGGTGGTGCTCGGACTTCACGTGTTCCTGAAAACCCTGCGAGAACAACGAAGAATGCAGACGTGAAAGTTACCGCAAACGTTGATATGTTGATTGAGCCGACCGCCAAGTGTGGTAATCCTGATTTCTCAGTCAATGGTCTGTTAAATAGAGCAGTATGACTGAACTGTTGGGTACAACGGTTCCTCACAAGAAACGCCTAATGTTGTGACACAGCGAGAGTAAGTAAGATATAGATGCAGGTTCTTAGTGTGGTACGACGCTTACCCTGGCGTGTTGGTCAAAGTCGTAGCTGGAACGGCTGCAGATGAAGCAGGTGCTGCTCATGTCGTTGTCAACTTGCCACTGGGAAAGACGAGAGATGTGGCATGCAGAGATGACTGAATAAAACTTGATAAAAAGATGGATAAGGGAGGGGATGGAGACAATTAAAGACATGGTGTGAGGATTATTAATGCCAGATGGAGAGACTTGTATGGAATGGAGAAATAATTAACACAGGATGGTGAGAAACTTAACACAGGATTGAGAGACAATTCCAGGATGGTGAAACTTACACAATATGTAGAATTGATTAACAGCGGTTGGGAGAAGGCAATACAGAATGGGAAGAGACAACAAAGGATTGGAAGAGACAACACAGGATGGCAAGAAACAAAACAGAGGATTGGAAGAGACAACAGAAAATGGGGAGAGACCACACAGTATGGGGAGAGACAATGCAGGATAGGAAGATACAACACAGGATGGCAAGAGACAACACAGCATGTAAAGCTACAACGCAGGATGGGAAGAGATTCAACATGGGACACAGAGACAAAAAACGCATGATGGCGAAACACCAAAGCAAGATGAAGCACAGACCTTGGAGTCTCGGAGCTCAGAGAATGTATCGACGATGATACCGAAGATGATGTTGAGACCGATGGTTGTGATGAGGATGAAGAACGTCACATCATACACAGCCAGGGCCAGGTGGTAGTTGAAGTCTTTGCCCTCGTACGTGTTTGTGTACAGGTACTGAAAGTTTTTACAGTAGATTTGAACACGCGCAGGTTGGTTTCATATCTTTTCCGTCTACAGTATATGTTGACTAGTAATATCTAGTTACATTTGATGTGACAAAAATCGTGTAAACATATATGAACAGGGCAGGTAAATCTCACAGATGTTAAAATGCCATATTATGCTGGGATCACTCATTTTACTCCTCAAGGACTTTTACTGACTCCACTTAAAGTCCGGAGTTATTTAGGACATCTTTTCATCCCACAGACAGTAACACTCCACCAACCCATAGCACGGACAGTCACATACGGTGAACGAATTTTCACTTACATCATCCTTAAATTATTCATTGCCATCCCAAATCACGTCCGTATAAAGACAGGATTAAATTGATGTAAAACATCACCGAAAATACTTACGTACCATAATTAACAATACATAAGAGGCCCTAGCTAGACTGTCATCAGGCCGGCCTAAGGTTACCGCATATAAAACTAAAGATTGGATTATCCAGTGTCGCCAACGCTGAGAGTAAACTTTTATATTTTTAGATTGCAATAAATTTTATTTATCTCACAGTATCTTTGACATAGTTAACAAGAAAATACAAAGGTAACACCTTGTTGACTAACTGTATAAGGATTAACACAAGCTTTCGTACATCAAGTATACTTCATCAGGTGCATTGTTACCTTTGTATTTTTGTATTTACGACATGGCTAACACGGCAACCCACACCTCTATAGTTAACAAGGAATTTCCCGTAAAAACTGTTTCACAATTCGCCTTTATACGCGAGAGATTTTTCTTTACTTACATTTCGAGTGTTTTCGATGAAACCTTGATGAATTAGGGTGACGAAGCATTCGTACATGCGTGTGCAGTAGAGGCCATTGGCCGGCAGGTAGAGTTCACGGAGGTAAGCGAAACTGATGAGGGAGTAAATGAAGGAGAGAGCTAGACCCAAGATGGCCACCATCACCAACGACAGACCTGTTACGGAGAAAAATTGAGATGTTGAAGGGCCAGAGTAGAGAGTTATAGTGAAATTGATATTAATGGGAACAAAATGAACAAGTGATATACTGAGATCGAGGACTGTCCAGTGGAAGAGTCGCAAATCACCAACGTTAGACGCCAGACTTGCTCCAAGGCGCATGGTCGATAAATATTCAGAAATGAATCAAGATGATTTAGGGGATAGAGAGAACAATAGTTGAATGGTGATAATAGGAACAGAATTAAGTAGTGATGTACCCAGACAAGGTCAAGGGCGACATGGAAAAGCTAACAGTATCTAGTGTTAGGCAGCAAAGAGTTTGCGAGTGGCCATATCTTTGTGACATCGAGGAAATAACCTTGAATGTGGCAACAGCTGTAATACCGAGCAAAACTTACACAAAAGCTTCAACATCTCGGTAACATGTTTGTACGATAAATTACGCACACAGATAAATGTGATACCTCACCCAATATAATTGAGACTAATCCATTTGTCATTTAATTGGCATAGCTTTGTACAAACCCATGAATGGCCTATACAACGATTACGATTACCTTGGTAATCGAACTTTTTATAACGAAGTATGTTGAGGGTCGGGGGAAATCAGTAATGTGGAAACAACTCGGTCTGGGCAGACTGTTGACCTTCACTACATCCAAACCCACTACTGCTTCTGGATTTCTGAATACCTAGAGATGCCTAGCCACTTCAACTCTCATCGAAATCGATGACAGGTGTGGACTACGTAAAGACGATGAGATATCGGACACACAGCACCATAAGAGACAATGGTGGAGCAAAGAAACCCAAGCAAGGGCCACCCTCTAAAGAGCTTCATAAGACCTATTTGGCATATCAGGTTTAAGGTGCTTGTATCCAGAGAAACTCCCGGGGTCGAATAGTTGCTAGAGTGGGCATTGATCCAGGGTCTTCAGGAATTTACGCTCAGCGAATTTGTCACTAGGCTACCTGCTCCATTGACATACACAAATAGTTAGTAATAGGGGTAGCTAATGTGGTTCTATGAATAGCTGAAGAGAAATGCACAGATAAAAACCTAAACCTCTGATGGGACACGAACGCACGACCTCACGATAACCGGTCTGGTGCTCTACCAACTGAGCTACAGGGGCAAGCTTTATCCTGTGCATTTAGGTATTTAACAGCTTTTTTAGAAACACTGAGTCCGTAGATCATAGCCAGCGATATACACAGATATCTGTAACAAGCACGATGATGGACCATAAATTGATTGGCTGATTTTTGTGCAGTTTCCTCATTAATGTGATGGTAATAGGGGTAACAACTGTGGTTCTATGAATAGCTGGAGAGAAATGCACATAAAAAACCTATACCTCTGATGAACCTATACCTTCCATCAGAGGTAGAGGTTTTTTCCGTGCAGTTCTCTGCAAATAGTAAGTAGTTATTTAAAAATGAAAATTAACTGGAAATAAAAAATTTTTGTCTTGTTTTAAACGTTTTATTCCAGCTTAGAGAAATTCTGATTGAGTTGGAGCTATAACTCAAGGTGTAATTTTTCGTATTTTATTATACAATGGTAATGTAGAAGATTGTTCAGGAGTCTATTGAAAGCACGAGGGGCGCTTACCATTCTTGGTGACTGCCATGATAACTCTACTGAGGAGTTGATTCAGTGCCGCGATGTGTAGCAGGTGGAATGCAAAGAAGTAGCCATAAAACACTGTACCGAGTATGGAAAATGCTAGAAACATCTGGAAAAACACGATGCTTCTGTTCGTGAATTTGACACGTCACGATTAAAATAATGCTTGAGAGTTAGTTCAGTTATAAGGAAAAAAATTAATTTATTGGGCAAATTAGACCACTATTAAGAAAGCACTAGTCCTTACAATTAAAGAGAGAAAAAGAAACCTATTTGAACAAGACATAGTTGGTAGAGAGTTTTGCTGAATAGATAAGGTTGGAAAATTAATTATCATTGAACAGACAAGGTTGGTGAGTTTACGGTGGAAAATACAAAGTTGATGAATTAAATATGGCTGAATAGATATGGTTGATGAATTAAGTATGGCTGAAAATACAAATTTTATGAATCATGTATAGCTGACTACAAGCTTGGTGGATGGCCTTACGATAGATGAATAATAACGGTGAATAAAAGCTTGATAAACCAAGCCAGACTGTATTGCTAATCACTCACGATGTAATAAAGAGTCTTAAAGCTGAACAGCTTGACTTCAAGATGCGAGCCCTCATCTTCGGCGGACAGGAAGTGGACTTGGCGCCGCTCAGATTTCACGAGCCATTTGGGCAGCGTGGGTTTGTTCGAGAGGAAGTAACTGATGAGCACGCAGAGCGAGAGGAGATTGTGTAAACCGCCCAGTATGTAGGTCATGATATCCCAGCCGACCATGTCCGACGTTGGGACTGTCGCCGATCTGCGATGCAAGACACGAATCTTTGTCAGGACCAAACGCGGTCTCCGACCAACAATATCAGGGGCACTAAATTACGTTATCTCCGTGTATGATCTCGTCATTCCCCATTTACACAACTGCATGAGAGGAAATGTAAAAACATACAGAGAGCTATGAGCGATCATTGAGAACAGATGAAAGCAGATATAAAGTAAAAAGCAAAAGTCATCGCTGAAAGATCAAATCATGGCCTCCATATTGAAGACTTTCTAGTGTTTTAGACCATGATATAAACACTGTACATATAACTTCATTTCTATTTCATGCTCAACACTCTAGAAGATTCTTCATCCATGGAGTATCGTATCTGTCGACAAAATAGTGTCACATAGTGTATAATGATGGTACTTAGGATAGCCAATGTGGTTCTATAAATAGCTGGTAAGAAATGCACAGGAAAAAACCTATACCCCTGATGGGACTCGAACCCACGACCCCCAGATAACCGTTCTGGTGCTCTACCAACTGTCCCTGTAGCTCAGTTGGTAGAGCACCAGACCGGTTACCTGGGGGTTGTGGGTTCGAGTCTTATCAGGGGTATAGGTTTTTTCCTGTGCATTTCTCTCTGGTGTATAATGAGAAATGGCAAGTGCATGTGATGTTTCTGTATGCGGGCGTACTTTTGGATGATGTATTTGCCAGCTGCATCAGTAGGTGCCCTCCAGGTAACGAGGATCAGGACGGAGATCATGAAGCTCAATAACACCGCTCCGTAGTTAAACCAAAGCCTACAAAGTACAGCATGCGATTAATTTCATATACACATACGGAGTGGCCATAAAAATCTTTATTAAATCTCCAGGGTTCAAAAAATTCCCTCGGATTCAGTAAATTTAAGCCTCATTCTATGATCTGTATGCAACATTTCAGTCACTCCAGTCACCATGTATAGTTGGCATCCCACTATAAATAACCATTAACTTTCATACGTAGCGTAGCGGAAGGGGCGACAAATGAAGCATGTCTGTAGACGTTTGTAACCAGTGATGTGAATGGGGAAAGGTCAATTGTCTGCCCAAACTGGGTGCGTTTTTTTGGCAGTGTTTTCTTCCTGCCACCCCTTATAAGTGAGGATTACAAATTTGTCGTGTTAACCACATGTTTAGGTTAGCAGTATAAAGGGCTGTGAGGTCCACACAATGGCACAAGTAACCAGACTATTCCCAACTAACTAACACTATGGACAGTTTTATTTTCCTTTCCAAAATATGTTTCAAATGTTGTCCTTAAGGTTGAAGACCCATTGGATAATTTGGTACATTTGTGAATGACCTCACATTTCTTTCTCTAGGCTTATCTGATATTTTTTGCAAATTTCTCCCCTCATCGTTATAAAACAACTGTTGGTTTGCCCAATAATGTTACGTTGATATTTCAAATATCGAGAATATTCAGGCATCCAGTTTCCTAATTTGAAATTTCATGGAGAGACAATCCATAATAATTAAGTTCGAATCTACCAAATTTTCAAGTATTTGATGGATGTAGGGGAGGAAATTTGGGGCATAAATTGATATTTTTTATGGATACTGTAATTAATGGGTTACCCTGGGGCTCATTATTGCAAATAGACAGGTGACTAGTGACTCGATCATTGGGCATGAATACAGGAGGACCCTGGATTGATCCGCATTCTAGCCAGTATTCTATCTGTTCATCGAAACGGCATGAACCCCAGACTCCCAGTTGCAGGATTAGGAGCCCTGACTATGTGCTTATGATCTGCTATGACCATGCAACCGCGATTGGTGCGATCAATAATACGAAGTATACGATACACGCACCAGAAACTGACGAAGAAACGAGCGATCGGATTGGCCATGATCCCCTTCTGATAGTATATATCGCAGATGATGTCATGTGACCACGACATGAAATCGCGTATCTTGTCCATCGGCGAGGACCGATCCACGCTATACTTGAAGTTCTCCTTGATCTCTTCGCGCAAAACATTCTGACAATGCATGAGTTCGGTACACAATATTGACTAACGCATTATGAATAAAAGTAGAGTAATAAAAGTACATAGTAATCGTGGCATTGTGGGATATGTTAAGGATAACAGAATGGACTTAGAAACTAAATAGAGAATAGAGAAGCTATAAAGGTGAGCCATCTTTGACATCATTTTGAAATACCCGCAAAATATCAGGGATATAGGACAGTAAAAACAGTTACTGGAAAAGAGGATTATTTAAGGAATTAATTAAGAAAAGATGTTTTCTTGTGAGATGCTCTCAAATTTGATGAAGTCGTCCACTAACTTTGTCTTCCACGCGGAAGTAGAGCTTCTGAAGGCTGTCATCTTTGACGATTTCTACCGACAAGGTGCTGTTCGTGTAGTAATTCCATGCCATGACATCCAAGGGTGTCTTCAATATCTCTACAATTGGATATATATTAGGAAAACAAAATGTTGTAGTGTTACTAGAGGTGTGAAATTAAATCTCGGGCCACCAGCGTTTTTTCCGGTGATCCTGGGTCGTTTTCTATCCCTCCAACCAGAGGATGACCTCGGGTACAAGGACTAAAGCATAGTGAGATTGTTCGTTCATGATATGCTGGTAGTCATTGTGCCGATCTACGAAGAGACGACGACTGCAACTGGGCATTGCACATGACATAGCGGTAGCCATCCATAAATACTCACCAATCAGCACGAGTCAGGCTAGATGTAAGCTGAATTGGAGGGTCTATCGTGAAAAGTGCGAAGGCAAAAAAACAATGTTTCAGTTATGTTTTATTAATACGAGTGAATGTCAGTAGCACTTACATTATTGATTGCCTCGTGATAAGTTAATAAATTTCACAACTGCCCGCTCCACAACAAACCTTTCTCAATATTCAAGCATAATAATGTCACTTTCAATATACTGAAAGGGACAGTAAAAAAAACAGTGTTTAAAGAATTTAACTCTCATACTTTTGTATTAAAAGTTCTGCCTCTAGCTGATGCACCATTCACACCATCTAAAATTCCATCAAATAGCCGTATTTGATACAACTGGAAAATTATTCACAAATTACATTAGCCTATATATCCCGATTCAATGTAGTATTTTTATATAGCTATTATATCTTTTAAAGTTAAAAAACAGAAGTGATTTTGTGTATGGTTTTAACTCGAAGCAATCACTGCAGCCATGCTGCGTGATACGTACTGGATTTGTGTAAGACGGAGTTACTGTCCAAGTCGAACATTCTCATGAGGACGTGGAAGTATAAGAAGCCTGTCTTGATGGCGAGATCTTTCAGTTCTTGTGCTTCCCTGTCGCCCTTCATCAGTCCGAATGCCTGACATATTCGGGGGATTATGTATTATGTAAAGATCATTCGGGGATTTGTACTGCTCAGGGTGATTACATGTTAGAGCGCAAAGTGATTGGCAGGGTGATGACACATTGGAGGGCAAGGGAATGACATGTCAGAGGGAAAGGAGATGACATATCAGAAGGCAAGGTGATGGCATATTAGATGGCAAGATGGTGACATATTAATGACTGACCATAATGTCCTGGTACGACTGACCAAAATGTCCTTGTATGACTGACCATAATGTCCTGGTATAACTGACCATGATGTCCTGGTATAACTGACCATGATGTCCTGGTATAACTGACCATAATGTCCTGGTATGACTGACCATGATGATGATGTTCTGGTATAACTGACCATGATGTCCTGGTATGACTGACCATGATGATGATGTTCTGGTATAACTGACCATAATGTCCTAGTATGACTGACCATAATGTCCTGGTATGACTTCACCGACACCTGATAGATACTGTCTTCATCCAGAGATTCCATCACGTCCTGTACAGGTCAGAGGATGGTAAACTTTACTACTCATGTGATGGGCTTATAGATATAATTTATAATGGATGACCTCTTAATAAATATATAACTATGTCTGAAATAGGGAGGCAAAAGCATTGAGCCTTGAGTAACTCCAGTAAGAGCCAGTAACTACCATTGGTTCTATAACTATCAGTTCACTTTGGATTATCAATCTAAACTAGAATCTACATCTATAATCCGCTCAATCTTAAGGGCAGGTAGCATAGTGGTAAGATGGTTGCAATCCAAACCATAAGACCCGGATTGACTCCCAGTCTGTGGACGCGGTGAGTTTTTAGGTTAAAAAGCTTCTTCAACATTGTATGCCCACGGGTGTCCGTGTAGTTACTTCGCTATGACGTAACATTTGGGGGCAGCTGGCATAGTGGTTAGAGCATTCGACTTTGAATCCAGGGGTCCCTAGTTCAAATCCCGCTCTAACTAGTAAAATAACTGTGGCATTTTCAGGCTGTAGAATTATCTCCCCTGAATATTTTTAACTACTTGTTGCAGATATTTATAAGCACTATACAGAAGTCTACAAAATGATCATTCGCCTATAAATTTACATTGGGTTTATACATAACACAAAGGGTTAAAGGTGAGTATTTGAATAAGACATCGAGAGTAAGAATGTCAAATGTTAAGAGAAAATCAAGGAAGAAGTGCCTTGGCTGTAAGGTTAACTGTAACACACTGAATAAACTGTTAGGAGGTGGGAAGTACAGAGAGAGAGGGGGAGAGGGAGAGGGAGAGAGGGAGAGAGGGGGAGAGGGAGGGAGGGAGAGGGAGGG